>JAAIXJ010000434.1:158243-234865 GCA_013403705.1 Heliconius hermathena | reverse complement strand
GTAGTTTGGTGAAAGTTTGGTGAAGTTCAGAGTATGAAATCCGGTTGAAATTGAAGAAGTCGATTTTTTTTATTAAAAAAAATAATTATGTTATTTTTTCTGGTAAAATTTCTTTGTACGCTATGATAAAAACTATTCTATAAGTTGCGTTAGGCTTTGAACTTTAAACCATGCTAAAAATAGTTTAATTTCATACAGTAGTTATCGGTATTTTAAGTAATTTACATTTATCAGTTTTTATTTTTTTTAAAGAAAACTATAATGAAATTCGGAATAAAACCCAAAAAANGTTTTTTAGGTTCTATAATCGACATATAAACCGACCTGATTTTTATTTTTTTTATATCTTTCATGTACAGAATTGACTTTTCTATCCTTTTATTATATATGGAGATTGTAGTATCTTATTCATTGTTTTATTTCTATACTTTCATTATTTTACCTGTTAACCTAAGTTTAGACAGGCCGTTCCCATTAATACATTTCCGTTCCTTATTTGTCGCCAAATGCTAAGTTGAGTGACGGAACTCAACGCCATGCTTTTTCTCTTTACTAGAGTAAAGAAATAAAAAAAATTATACAATATCGAACCTGTTGCATTTACAATAGCAAATCTAGCTTCAAATTTTCGCTCTTCTTACAAGAAAATATCATTTAAGACACTCCTTTTTCTACTTTTGCGCGTTGACTGGTGGAAATTAGCGCCGCTTTGTTTCCAGAAGAGAAAATTAGTGCGAATCGGACTCACGCACGATAGGTATCATTTTGTATAAAATTGGCAAAAAAAACCATTTGTTATATTTTTGCCCCTGTAAATATTTCTTTTATTCTGTTTTTTTAGTATTTGTCGTTATGGCGACGCCAAAAATACATAATATGTAAAAATGTAAATTCGCTACTAACTATCACGGTTCATGAGATACAGGCATGATGCCTGATGACAGACGGACACACAACGGAGTCTTAGTAATACTGTCCCGAACCCATGGGTGTGGAACCCTAAACAAGACAATACTATAATTTTCTTGAGTGGGAATCGAACCAGCTATTAACTTATTACTATTAAAATTACTTATTACTATTGAAATATTAATAACTAGCGGCTCGCCCACGGCTTCGCCCGCTTAAATAATTGACTTTTCTATCCTTTTATTATATATAGAGACAGAGACAACTTTCCTTTTACGAAATTTCGTATTTTTATCCCGCATATAGTAGAATAGGCAGAAGGGTCATCGAAGCCTAGTTTTACGTTTACCACTTTCCGCCGAATTTTTAAGACATTACTTTGTGACTGGCGGATCTCAACTCCTGTCGATTGGAAATCAAAACCACAATCGTCATGTCGGACACTTATACCCCTGCGCTACTATAGGCTCGGATCTATGAAATTGCAGTTTTATTACAATTTCAATAGATTTGAAAAGTATTGAAAATTTTTACTATGCGCATAGTAAAATATTTTTATATACTTATAAAGTATAAATGTTAGTGTTCTTACTTACAATCATATTAGTAGATGTCATCATTATTGCAACTCATGGAGGTAATAATGTATATAATTTGTTGACTCTTACAAATTATGCAATTTGATTAAGACATATTTTGAGGCCGTCGTGGCGCTGTGCAGCTCTGAACTGAAACTGTGACGTTTTTAGATTTGATTCCCATTCGGGGTATGAATTTCCATTTTCCTCACGTAAGTAAGAAAAAAAAAGCGATTTTTCATCAAGCACTTCGTTCCTCACTCTCTGCTTAATTTTCGAGACGCCACGAGGTCTCAAGAACTCTAAATATAAACAATATTAATAATAAAACAATTTAAATATAATCACTACCCCGAGCGGCGATCGAACTTGATCTACAAGCATGAAGTTTATTTACAATGAGAGATTTAAAAAAAAATGTTGAATACAGGTCCATCAAAAAGCTACAGATATTATAGAAAAAGTAATCGAAATCATCAGTACATAAGAAGAAATGATTACAATTATAATGATTGGGATGAAAAAAAGGAAGATTATTATCAACTTCTGTTATCTACGACCAATGTTTCTAAAGAAACTACTTCTTCTTCTTTTCCATCTTCTTATACTTTCACACTTACCCTTCCTCCAACTCCTAAATCTTCTGAAGTAACTTCTCCAACTACAGAAATAACTTTGCCATTAACTACTACACAATTATCAACTACAGAAGCTACTCTATCTACTCAATCCACTCTTGTTACTTCTATGGTTGTTAATACTACATTAACTACTACAACAGAAGTTACTACTACAGTATCAACTATAGCTGAAATAAGTGATGTTGTAGATATTACTACGGATAAATTGTTTGAGAATTTTACAATAGAACCAACAAGTAAGTAAATGTCGTTCTTCTGATAATATTTTTTTTATATGATTGCGTCAGGAGGGTCATCTTTTCGGATGTCGAAATGTATGTATGACGTATGTACATATGTCCAGTAGAATCTACCAAAACCATGCCACTACCGCTTCAAAGTATTAAATTTAGCTAGTTTCCTTTAAAACATTTAAAATGACGTAATATAAAATGTGCCTTTAGCCTTCGCTGTTCAATGAACTATCCAAGAATTTTTCAATTCGAACCAAAGCTCGAAGGAATAAATTATTTTCAATTTCCTCGCTCTGGTAACAAGACAAATCACAACGTTGAGTTCCGTTTAACCAATTAACCGCTTATCCAATTAACTTATCACTAAGTTCCCTTTGCTCACCCTGCTATATGCGGGATACAGCGTGAAGCTATAAAAAATAAAACAAAACGAAATACAATAAAATGAAAATAAACATCCCCATATTACCAACGTCTTCACCAACAGATTCAATAGGTTAACGCTTATCAGGATTGATGCGGTCAAACGCAAGCTTATTTCAATATAAAAAATAAAAACAATTTTCAGTGAGTCAACCAGTACTCAATCACATAGTATATGAAATAAAGAGAATAAAGAAAGAGAGGAGAGAAGGAGATTTTACGTCAAGTCTCATGTTGCTACTTCAAATAGCCAACGCCAAAGACTCTGGACAACTGATACCATTGTTGAATGGCGTAAATTCTGAAGTTATGAGGCAAGATGATTTTTAGTGACCGACCAAGCCATAGCTTCTGTTCTGACTAAAAGTCAATACTGGTTATTTATCAGGCGCTATACAAATTTGGGCGAGTTCCAAACACGAAGAGGTTGCGTTACAAAACGGACACGGAGATACAGTCCCAAGAAACCGAAAATTAAAATAAATAATAAAGTAATCTATCATAAATACAGTCAGGCCACTCATGGCCCTGGGGCACAAAGTGTGACTGTACACGCACCTGTGGGTTTGATCCCCACTCGAAGAAATAAAATATTTATATAAATTCATATTTCCATTTGTTCGCTCGTGTCGAGGTAAAGCGCGGCGTTGAGTTCCGCCACTCAACTCATAATTACTCAAGAATTCGGCAGAAAGTGGGAATGGAGTGTCTTAACACTAGGTTCCCTCTGTCTGTCTACCCTGCGGCTTGCGGAATACAGCATGGAGCTGATTATAAATAAAATAATTTAAATAGTCATTTAATGGAATTAACTCTAAATTGGACTGAGTTTTGATATACTTTACTAACATGTTAATTGTATACCTTTACTTTGCTTTGGTCTCATAGGCCAACCGAGATCTCCTTCTGCCTCTCTTACCAATCACTGTTGCATCTTTTATTGCCACTCAATCATCACTCATTCTCTCGACGTACTCAACCATCTGAGCACGTTCTTCTTCACTCTTTCACTGTGACATGATCGCTTCGTTTTGTTTCTTACTGTTATTTTAAATAAATAAGTAAGTTTAAAGTAATTCATAAAGAGTACATTTGTTTTAAGAATTTATTTTTACTCCTTATTAATTTGAAATTCTCGCGAAAATAATCGATTTTGTGACATTTGCCAGCTGTGACTACCTGCCATTGAAAACTTATGACACTATTGAACTATACTTAATAACTAAACCCCCCCCCCCCCCCCCCCCCCCCCCCCCCCCCCCCCCCCCCCCCCCCCCCCCCCCCCCCCCCCCCCCCCCCCCCCCCCCCCCCCCCCCCCGCCCAACAGACACGCCGAAAAGTCTAAAAATACAAAATAAACTTTGTCTTCACGCTTCACCCCACACGCCAGAAAAGGCAGAGGAAACGTATACTTAAGACACTCCGTTTCCCATGTACCGCACAATTCTCAACATATTGCGTGTTAAGTGGCGGAACTAAACGCCGCGGGTCACAACGCTAATCATATTAAAACATTGGAGCTGCTTTTTTATTACCCACAGATTAAACACAAATCACCAACTCATGATATTTGGTCCAATGGTAATGGATATAATCACTTCTATGGCCATGGCAGCTGCTTACGCCAATGTGGAGGAGGTTCGGGGTCCGTATTATAGATATTTGCTTTCTTTAAGCTTCACACTATATCCCGCATATCGTGGGGTAGACAGAGGGGACTACTACTAGACTCAAGACATTCCATTCCGCACAATATTCTCGAATAAAGGAATTATTACAAAACTCCTAAATAAAAAGAAAAAAAATATAGGGATTGATATTCTTCCAAGAGACGAACCCGCAACAATTCATGAAAGTATTTTTATTAATTTTTTTTGCTTCACGCAGTGTCCCGCGTGTATCAAGATAAAGAGCCTAGTTTTGGATAACTTAATGCCGCACTTGGCCTCGACACCAGAACCAAGAAATTAAAAATATTAAATATTTCATTTCTTCGAGTGCGGATCCCACAACCTTTTTTATTATTGTTTAATAACTTGTTTTATACAATTTTATTTCAGCTCAACTACAGTTCGTGTACTATTCTCTCCACAACAGGCGCGGGAGTGTACACAGAGAAGTAAACTCAATCATCGACGTCGCTGATAACATTTACAATGATGACGACGTCAATAACGTAGCGGACGCCATTAGAAATTTGCAACTTTACCCTAATATAAATAAAAAACCAGACGAGATAGCCAAGGAGTTGATAGAGGCATTCATTTTTAAACCGTTTAAAAGGATTCAGGGTACTACTAAAGAGAGGTTGTTACTAATGGAAGTAGATTATGCAGTTGATACATTATTAAAGGTTCAAAGTACAATGAGGAGGAATTTTGGTGGTAATTACAAAGTTATTTCTTCGTTTGATTTAACGTGACTTTGTAGCTTCACCGTGGATCCTACGTACAGCGGAGTAAAGACACTGCGTTCCCCACGCACCGTCCAATTTTAGAGACATCGTATGTTGAGTAGCGGGACTTAGGTGCTTCGTCTGGTTGTCTTGTTAACAGTGTGAGAAAATGAAAATATTAAATAATTAATTCCCGATTCCCGTGTGGGAATTGAACCCACGACCGTCGCGATTACAGTCACACGCTCTACCGATGCGCCACGACGGCCTCATGAATTTATAGTTGATTATTAGATTAATTTAACTAAACAGTAATATTGGAAAAAAAGGGAATATATAGAATTGAAGTAAGTCAAAACAAAGCATCTTCATACTTTTCTCGCATACCAATTTTGAGACATTCCGGCCTCGTGTAGAAAAATAAAATCAAATTACTCAGGAAACAGAAATGCCAGTTTAAATGTAAAAAATATATATCCGTCGGATATATATTTTTATAAGAGAGAATCTCTTCCGTCTTTTTCGTCGACTAAAAATAAATTTCTTAATAGCATAAAAGTTATATAAACGAAGTAATTTTTATTTGCAGAAACAAGACCTCTGAAAACAACAAAATCAATAATGGACTACATCATAGAATCAAATTACGTTACAAATAAAACTGTAATGAGAGAAGTTAAAGAGAGAATGAAGAAATACAAAGATAAGAGAAGAAAAGACAAAAAAAAGAAGATATCTAGAGGTCTAACAACAAAATCAACTATAGAAACAACGACAAAAAAAGTAAAAATGCGCAAAAGTAAGTATTATATAAGAAAATATGTGAAAAAAGATCTTCCTAAAATGACAACAACAACAATAAAAACAACAAGAACAAGAGATAAATTTAAATATTATGGTAAAGTTAGAAAAGAAGAATGGAGAAGATATATAAAGAGTCAGTCATATATTGATGAAAGTGATGACGATTATTATTATTCCGATGATCATGACGATGATTATAATGCTAATGATTATAGTAGTGATAATGTTTTATCAAAAACTAAATATAAAACGCCATTGTCCAATACTATTCCATATAATATTGAAAGAAAAGCTGTTAAAAAAACAGATGTCACTTATTATGATGAAGAAAGTAAATTAAAGTTAAATTTAAGAGATGCATTGATTCATGGTGAACACATAAATCATAATTATAGAAGAGTATTAAAAAAACAATTGAATATAATGAGAGAGGGTATGAGTGATGAATTGATTTTAAAGAAAAATATTTATAATGTATTTGGATATAAAGACAACTAAAGCTTACAAATATTTTTATAGCTTCACGCTGCTCGGTAGCGTTACAAATAACATAGTAGACAGAGAGAACCTAGTGCTAAGACACTCCGTTCCACAGGCACTGGTTATCTTCAAAACGTTGCGTATTAAGTGCATAAACTCAATACGCAACGTTAGGTTCCTTCTAGCTACCCTGCTGTATGGGATATGGGATTCAGGGTGAAGTTTAAAATAAACAGATACTTTCTAAGAAAAAAAAAATCTCTTATGTAAAAATTAACAATATGTTAAACTCATAGATAAAGTAAACCGGAAGCCACTCAGTGGGTGTCGGTCAGTGTCAGTAGTGTCAGTACGAATTATTATAACATGAACGTGACTTAATGTAAAGGATACTTAAGAATACACTTTTTTCCTATGTTACCCATTGGCCATTGTGGAAAAGTTTGAAAGTGTCATAGTTTTAGCGACAGTTGTAGGTTCGATTCTAGCGTTTAACAATTGATGAACATGTTTCCTTAAATCATGTCTAATCGTGTCTCTCGATTAAGCCACATTTCAAATGATAAAAACTCAATATAAATCAATTCATCCATTTTGGAAGCTACGATGGCACAGACATACACATACATATACACAAACAAAAGCAAAATTATAACACCACTCTATGTTCGCCGTTTCGGGGTTGAAATTATGTACCTACAAAGGGATTAACGTGATATAATATAGCCAAATATAGCTCGATAAATAGACTGTATAAAACAAAAAGAGTTTCGCTATTTGAACCAGTAGTTCCTGAGATTACCGTGTTCAACCAAAGATACTTTTCAGCTTTATAATATTACGAGTATTACTAGTAAGAATAGGTATATTAGTATTAGTCTTTTTTTGGCTCTGTATCCCTTATATAACGGGCAGAAGGAACCTAGTATTAAAACCATCCGTTCCCCACGTTCCGCCGTATTTCTAAGAAAATACATGTTCAATCGCAGAACTTAACGCCTTGCTTTGATTTGTTGATATTTGTTGTTAGAGTGAAGAAAGAAAATATTAAATACATAATTCATTTCCCTAAATGAGAAGCGAACCCACAACCGTCGCTTTTACAGTCACACGTGGCGTAGTGGTACACACCATTGCGCCACGACGACCTCAATTAGTATTAATATTACTAATTGATTGATATTGTGAATAATATAGTACCATAAATAGAAGGAATTGAATATTTAAGAACGCATTCGGTTTCACACAGTGTATATACAATAGATATTTAAAAAAAAGACGGGCAAGTGCGAGTCGCACTCACCTACTGAGAGTTCTGTACCAATTTCAAGGAAAGTATAGGTTTTAAAAATACAGTTGACAAACTTAAAAAAAGTAAAGTATTGCGGGCGTATACGTACTCAATTTGTATAAAATTAAGAACAAAACATATAATTTTGTAATAACTGTTTTCTTTGTTTGTACTGTTTTTTTTTATGGAAAAGACAAAAACAAACGAGCGTTCGGGTCACCGGATGGCAAGTGATCACCGCCGCCCACGACCCCGTGCAACACTAGAGGAGCTACAGGGTTGGGCGCCGGACCCCGGCATTACCTGATGCGAAACGCAGTGGCATAAAGCCACTACTTCACGCCGGTTTTAAATGCCGGGGGTGGTAATGATCCGGTCGAGTCTGCCCATGCGTGTTGCCATTGCTGGCGACGTGACTCTACCACACGTACTTTAGTCGCCTCTTACGACACCACCAGTACCAGGATGATCCTATTCTAGGCCGGGATCACACGGCGAAAAAACTGTATATGCATACGAGTGAGTTAGACTGCGTTGACTAATTTTTTCTCCAAGACAGCAAACACGGAAATTTAATGATTGATATTAATTTCATGATTATTGATTACAAGGTGATTCTATAAGGAATCCATTTTTATTTGAACCCTAAAACAACAATTGCATGGAATATTTTGTCTAATTTGCTACCTTTGATATTAAAACAACATGTCTACGGGACGAGAAGTTTACCCATTTCTTATAAAAGAAGCGGAAAGCACGCGTGGTTGCGCCATTTACTGAATACCGCTAAATTCCTTGAAATTGCCCTTTTGGTGTTCCTACAAAATATTCTATTCTATTTTTAGCTGACATTAAAAAAAGGTGGATCGGTCTGCTCTCCATCCTGGCGCATCACGAAACAGCGTGTGACTGTAAACACCGAGGTTTTGGGTTCGATTTCCACTCGGAATGATTTATTTAAAATTTTTATTTCCTCGCTCTTGTAACAAGACGAGGCGCGGCTTTGAGTTCTACCACTCAATATGCAATGTTGATCTCCCAAGTGGGAATCGTATCCACGACCACGGATCACACTTGGAGCCAGATACTGTCCCACTGCGCCTATACGGCTTTAAAATACAAATTATTGAGGATAATGCTAAGTTGTTTAACACGTCTCTCTACTAAGAAAGCCTTAGTTTACAGAACTTTGCAAATATATTCTATTTTACTGTTTATTTTATACAATGAGGCATTCAAGTTTTTAGTGGCTCGGTAACTATTGAAAAAACTGCTTCAGTTTTCACGATTTGTTCCGCATTTAGCCGGTTAGGCAGACGGAATATAGAGTGTTCAAACATCCGCTTTTCCATCCGTTACTTTGTGTGAAATTATAAATCCCGTTTCTTTCCGTTCCTGTAAGAGTTTCGAGATGAGAGCGTCTGTTAATGCTTCCCTACACCCTGCAATCTAACTTCGCAGCGAGCTTTTCCATCACGTTTTACAATTGCCGACAATAGGCGTCTGTCGTAATCGTCCGGCCAAATTTGAGAAAACTGTAGTAAACGACACTAACTGGCACTAATTCACCAAAGGCTTACAAGTAACTTTTTTGAGTCGCTTGGGGCAGAATTTGGCTGGCTTGCCAGGGTCCAGCTATTGCGATGAGTTCCAATTATCGTAGAGAATTCACCTTCATTTATCATAAAGAATTAAATGTAGAGAATTTCTGCCGTCCACGGGCCTTCTTCTGCAGGCCAACATTTCCAGAAGAAAACGTTGAAACCAGAAACTGCACTGTTTTTTCTTTGGCGACACTACCGCCATATACATAATTGCCCTTTCGAGACGTTTCCTCAACACTGGTACCACGGTGGAAACCGTACTCGTAAATAGCACGATATTTAAAGTTTTCCATTTTTTTAAACTGACTGATGCAAACAGAAAAAACTGAAGAAAACACCAATAAATGATGGTTAACGAACACACAAATACATATGTAAATAGCTGTATAAATTTGAATTTGGAATTACTAACCAAACAGGACAAATTTGTAATTAAAGTGGCCGGTACGACAAATCGCCTACTTAATATTAGATATAGATAAGTTAAGTTGAGTTTTTTTTTTCGTGAGAAAATCCCTTTACAGATACCAGCCCGAATGGAGACTCGAGCGGTTTATGTGGGGCTCGCGGACCACCAGATGGTAGGCCGTCCGAATACCCACTAAAACCTCACGGTGCTCCTCCTCGACCGCCACTACCGAGCACCACTGCCTCGCAGAAGGAGGAGACCGCATCCCACGACGTCTCACTGCCGGCCATGGCCTTGACCACAGCCGGCTGGAAAAGATCGTCCCCTATGACGTTGAGACGCCCAGACTGAGCACACCTCCAACGTGTGCTGGGCCGTCTCATCGAGGCAGTCGTCGCAGTGGTGGCAGCGAGCGTCGGGCTCCCTCCCAGCGATCCGACACAGGTAACCCCCGAAGCAGCCATGCCCCGTGAGCACCTGTGTCGTGCGGAAGGTTAGGACGCCGTGACCCCGCGCTAACCACTGGCGGAACACTGGATGAACAGCCTCGATCGTCAACCGGCCGGCAGATGGTGTCGCCAGCCACGATTGCCACACTTCCATAGCGGCTTCCCGCTCCTCCTCGCGTGCTTGGCTTGCCGGATCCCCAGGCGCTTGGCCCCGACGCCAGCAATATACCGACGCCAGAGAAAGCGCGTCGCAGCAGGGTGACGTTGTGCCGATCCCGGACGTCCGCCCATGCAGGAGCACCGTAGAGGGTCATCGACCTGACCACTCCGGTGTACAGTCGACGGCTCGAGGCGCTCGGCCCATGCACGTTGGGCAAAAGGCGCGCCAAGACCGCCGCCGTCTTCAACAGTTTCGGGGCCAAAGATGTGAAGTGGCCCCGAAAACTCCACCGGCCGTCCAGAACAAGTCCGTACTTGAAGTTTAAGTTAAATTGAGTTGACTCAACTTAACTTAACTTAACTTACCTTCACGCTGTATCCCTAGCGGTAGTCAGAGATTACGGAGCGCCAAACAGCGGCACCAACAATGCATTGTGTACAGCCAAACGTGCAACTATGCTGACGTTTCACCGTTCTCTCCGTTAACCCTGTTGCCGGCAGCAATACGCCTTTCCACGTCCATCTCGTATCTTGCATCTCTACTCTAATGTTCTAACAACTAAAACTCTTGAACTTCAAATTCATATTATTCAAATTCGTATTATAAAACCTTAAACTCATGTGAGGCCTGTCGTGGCACGAGGTGTGACTGTAAAACCGACTGGTTGTGGGTTCGATCCCCACTCGAGGAGATGAAATATTTACATTTCTTCGCTCTGGTGTNACTTAAATTTATATTTCCATTTCTTCGCTCTGGTGTCGAGGTTAAGCGCGGCGTTGAGTTCTGCCACTCAACACGCAATACCTCCAGAATTCGGCAGAAAGTGGGGAACGGAATGTCTTAACACTAGGTTCCCTCGGCCTACCCTGCTGTGTACGGGATACAGCGTGAAGCTGGTTTTAAACTCATGTCATAAAAAAACAGAAGCAGAGGGAAACTAGTGTTAAAATATTCCTTTTCACATGCACCGACCTGTTTTCGAGACACTGTGTGTTTTGTCTTGTTCCTAAAACAAAGAAATAAAATTAGTTCTGTCCCCGGAGTGAAAATCCAATTTACAACTGGAAGGACTTATTTTGGAAATAATTTAGCAAAACCTAAGCGTGGCACTGTACTTTACTTAAGGCCTTCTTTATTTACTTTCTCATGTAAGAAAGACTCGATACTTATTACTTAGTGTTCAGACCCTACCTGGTTTACGAACAAATAGTTATTAAAGGTCTTCGTGGTACAGTGACAGCGTTTGACTGAAAACGGTTGTGGGTTCAATTACCGCTGGAAAATATATATTTTTATTAGAAAACGTATAAAACTTGGAACCAAGTGCTCTGACCACTGAGCAATGCGTTCTCTTGTAGCTACATCGAAATTCTTATACGAGTGCTTACAATTATTATTATTATTTATGTTGTTATCTTTTGTAGTGATTTTGATATTTGATTTGTTTTCATTTCGCCGCTTTGGTAGACAAAGCGTTGTATTCCGCCACTCAACACTGTTTTCAAAATTGGCCCGTGCGCAAAAAATATCTGTAGATATCCTAAGCATATCTAGAGATATTTTATAGTGTGTTAGGATTTAAGTTTTCAACAGATTTTTCTTTCTTTGTCGCTTCACTCTTGGCAGAGCGGTCGTGGTCGTCCTTTTTAAAGGTTGGCGGTGCGCCACACAGTCCGACGCCATTCTACGCGGTTGACTGTCTGCCTGGTACATTCGTAGAGAGGGCCATTGAGAGCAGCCTTCACTTGGTCTGTCCATCGCATGGCGGATCTGCCGCGTGGCCTGTTGCCCTCAACTTTTCCCTGAATCACATGGCGTTGCATGGAAATATCACTTTGACGAGAGATATGTCCGAAGAAAGTGAGAATGCGTGCTTTGACGATAGAGGACAAACGTTGTTTTATGTCAAGTTCCCGGAGTATAGACTCGTTAGTTCTAAATTCTGTCCAAGACTCTCCAAGCATTTTTCTCCAGCACCACATCTCGAGAGCGTCTATCTTCTTCTCCTCACTCTTCCGAAGCGTCCATGTTTCACAAGCGTATAGAAATATGGGAAACACTAGATTTCAACAGATGTTCGTGTAAATGTTGTTTTCATAATTTTTCGGCACGCCCTGTAACACGGGATAAATTGTGAAGTCGTTTAGTTAGTTACTGAATTGTTTAGGTATAAAGCTAAAGATTGTAAGTTGGAATTAGTAACTACTCCGAAAAATGATAAAAGATTTTTGATTCATATTTATTCCACGGCGCAGTGCAGTGTTAAGTTCCGCCTCACAACACGTAATATCTTGAATTCAACGATAAATGGTAAACGGAGCGTTTTAACACGACGTTCCTTCTGGCGACCTTATTATCAGTGGGATACAAATTTAATTTTAATTATATATACTTTAACCATTATAAATAACATAATAATTGGTCACTATCTCCTTTCTTTTTATAAAAGTGTTATAAAAAATAAACGTTATAATTTGCAAGTTGATTACATAATACAATTCGGACGTAAACTTGACATGCTTTAGAAAGATACATTATTATCACATCGTTCGATAAAATGTCGAATGTTTTTTTTTATATACCATTTTATTTCCAATAGTAATAGCAGTGTGTGCAAAGAGAATCCTGGATCAAAATATTTAACGCCCAGATTAGATACATTGTGAGTTGTAAAGCGGAACTCAACGCGGCACTATCTTATTAGAACGGTGAAATCAAAATAATAAGCTTCTTGAGATAATTCAACGTACAACCATTGTCTTTACAGTCAGATGCTATCTCATTCATATATTCATAGAGGAGATGGCCTTAGTGATGAATCTTTGCTCTCTTAACTTTTCAATCGCTTAGAAATATAAAGTGTCATTGTCATAAATAAAAAAATCGGCGCCACCATGGCGCCTGCTAAATTGCAATTTTACAAAAATATAGAACCAATCTTTCAAATAATTTATAAACACGCTTATTTTATAATAATTGTTGTTTAAATTAATTGATAACTATTATAAATTATTAATTACTTAGCTTCTCAACACGCAATATTTTAAGAATCCGACGCGAGGCAAGGAATTGAGAATCTTAACAGTGGGTTCTGTGTATCTGCCTTCGTGTAATATGCGGTAAACACTCTACAAATAATAAATCTAAAAATAATAAATATATATGCAATTTTTCTTAGCATAAATTTGTGTATTATCGACGGGCCGTGGGAAGGATAAATTTTGTCCCGTAGCCATATTTTTAAATGATTTTGATGATTCTTTCATACAAAATTCTACTATCCCTACAATAAACTTACACTGAGAATCAAACCTGAAATACTCGCCTAAATAAGCCGATACATCGTCAGCTAGTAGCGTCAAGAATATTTTTAACGACTAAAAAAATAAAGCACAGAAGACGTCTTTTGAATTTTTAATCCTTATAATATAGGTTTTGTTCTTTGAAGTGCAAAACTATTAAAAATTACTTAAGCTACTTTCTTACCTTTCTTTTTGTGTTCTTTTACTTTGATTTAGTTTCAACCGGCTTTTAAATGTATTTATGTTATGCCTTTATTTTCACACGTCTTATTGCAAGCATATCTATATATATAAAAGGACATGTACAGGTACATGTACTGACTGAGGTAAGACGCACGCACAGCCGTAACCACTGATGGTAGAAACGTGAAATTTAGACAGACGTTTATTTTCATATTCTAGACATCCACTAAGAAGGTATTTTGAAAAATTTTAAACCTAAAGGCATGAAATAGGGGTTGAAAGTTTATATGGAATTTTTTTTAAATCGGCATCGATTTCTATAATATTTGAAATTCAGACTCTTAAAAATATTTCATTGAACACGTATTTCATGGTTTTTTAGAAATCACTCACTAAAGGTTCAAATAAGGGGTTGAAAGTTTATATGAAAAAGTCTTTAAATCGCCACCGATTTTTATAAAAAATAAATTCAAACTGTTATAAATATTTTATTGAACAGGTGTTTCGTGGTTTTTTTAGAATTCACCCCTAAGAGTGCAAAGAAGCAGGCGAAGCTGCGCGCGCCCGCTAGTATTTTAATAACTAACTTAGATTTTTTTAAGTAAGATACTTCTATAATTCGTCTGGGAACACGAAAGTACGGAATATTCTATTTTACTTCGACTAGATTTATATAAAACAACACAAATTTGCAACCATAATATCATTTTGAAAAGACCTTAGAGTCAAATACATAAACTAGTTTTTACTATACGCCTTTTCACTGCCTCTTTGCACAATGATATTTATAAGAACCGTATCAAATATATTGTAAGGGTATTAGATGACAGGTTTCAACCATTTATAACTTTGGCTGCATACCTGGTTTTTTGTGACCGGCTGTAATAATTCAAAATTTTGCATTGCAATTAAAATTTTTGTGCAGTTGCTAATTGATGTTTTTGGGCTTGATTTTCTTGAGATAAAAGTATTTTCACGTGATTCTTGTTACATTCTAAAACAATGAAATAAAAGGGGGAATTAGTGTATCAATATTTATATGTAATTGTAGTATATATTTAAGTAAAATTTGGTATTCATATATGAATGTATATTTTGCAATTCAAGTACCCATAAAACAGATTAACTTCTTTTTTACTCTTATTTTCTTACAGGAACTGGTGGGCAGTAAAGAAATTACGACAATAGAATACCTAACAATGATTTTACAAAAGTTCTCATCATTTGAGTACCTAAACAATTCTAAATAAACCCATTTCCAGTATAACCGTACAAATGATCCGGTACACGGTCAATACAATATGGTCGAACCATTTTTTCAAGCAAGCCCCTCGCCATACCATTCTACCAAACAAAAGGAGCAGAAAAAGTTATTTGCCAGAAAAAAATACACACTTGTAACATAAATATTTCATATCTATTGTAAAAACTAAATTCACAATAGATCATCGTGTGATGTAAAAATCATGTGAGGTTTATGGCGACCACATCCTGAAGGAATCTAATTGCTGCTCTTTTCTGTATCGTATCTAAAGAACAACATTTTAAATATCATCAATGTAAAATCTGTCTTAATAAAGTTAAAGTATCTGATTATATCAGATGGTCGTAGGTTCGATTCTCATAAGGAGGAAAGATATAAATATACGTATTTTCGGTTCCTTAGTCAAGTTAGACAAACGACTATAGCGCAGAGACACGATTTTGGGATCCACCACACAACTCGCAACGAAAGTGATATATTAACGAGCCTCTCGCTATCTTGCAAGATAAAAAAGTATATGGTTAAATTAAGAAGCAATCAAACTAATATTACGCAAGCTTTAATGTTAACATCAAAATCAAATAAATCAGCTTCACGCTGTATCCCGCACACAGCAGGGTAGGCAGAGGGAACCTAGTGTTAAGACACTCCGTTCCCCACTTTCTGCTGAATTCTGGAGGCATTGCGTGTTGAGTGGCAGAACGACGCGCTCTGCCTCGACACCAGAGCGAAGAAATGGAAATATAAATTTAAGTAAATATTTCATCTCTTAGAGTGGGGATCGAACCCACAACCAGTCGATTTAGTCACACACGACTGGCCTCAAACAACAACAACAACTACTTATATATATTTTATTCTATTCTATTCTATTCTATTACTACTGTTATACTAAAATGTTAAAGTTACTTTCTTGTAAATTTGCTATACAATCGTTATTATTTTAAATCTCGTAATGTAACGTCTCTGCTAGAAAACGGATGAAAGTGAATTAAACAAAGGGAGTCAAAATTTTGCTTCGGGTCTGTCGCAAAAAATAGTGACCACTGTAATGCCCTTATCTCTTCTAAGTAATGTTCAAAGGCAATATTACAAGATTAAAAATGTGTTTTATATAACTTGTAAAAGTTAAAATTTTAGTAGAAATATTAGCCACATCTTTTTTCAGCTTCATCTTTTCCCCCTCGCAACACACAGTACGCAGAGAGAACTTAGCGTTAACCACCTTACATCATATTTGCGAGAAATTGCATGTGGAAGGGCGGAAATTAGTTTATACTTGAAGATGGCCAAATGAAGGTTAAAATGATAGTAGAGATGACTATCGATACCATATACACTATTCTTCATTACTGACTTAACCTCTTAAAAGTCAGTATAAAGTAGGTTCTGTAAATGCCCACAGCGCCACAGAAACAAATGTAAGTTGAGCGTTGTAGGGAGTTTTTTGAGCTCTATGGTGAAAATCCTTCGAGTATTTTCGAAAAATAGAGAATGTGACCTTAAAAGTAAACAAGAGTCCATGCAATGGCACAAGAAGGATATAGGGGGTCTAACCAAAGAAATTAGTGACTTCATTTGTTAGAAAAGTTATGGCCGCGGTGGTTTGGGGCTCAAAAGAAATTTTGTTGATTGAACATAAAAATAAAGATGAGATTTGTGTGTTTTTCATTCATGCCATACTGATAATACATTGAACGGCCCTCGTAAATTACATATTGTATAAGTCGAAGTAAGTATTTTTATAGGCAAGTAATTCCTTAGTTGAGTTTCGCCACGTATTCAACTCGTAATATTTCTAATTATGGCCAGAGAAAATAGTATCTTTACACTTGCTTCTTTATATTTGCCTTCCAATCGGCGATAAATAGTGAAACTAAAAAAACACTGTCCACGTTCCAATTGTTAGCATGTAGTTGAATAAAAATCTTAATACTACATATAATAGACATAATATAATATATTATATATAACCTATGATATATAATACATATAATAGACTAGCTTTTTAACAATATTGTAAAGTTATTCTTATTCTGCTCTTTTTCTTTTCTTTTTGTGTCTGGGGTTTTAGCGGGAATCAGCTGACGCGACGTCATCGTGCCATAGAGGTTATTGTTGGATAAGCTTAAAATTTTTACGTTTTATTTTTGTTTTGCAACACTTCAAGTTCACCCGTGTGGTTAAATTAAGCTAACTAGACACGATTGATAATTTGATATAATATATCCGTTAGCCGTCCGCGATACATAAACAAAAAAAATTAAATTCGAACCAATATTTCTTAAGATTAGAGCATTCAACCAAACAAACTCTTCGGCTTTATAATATTAGTATAGATTTAAATCAACGACCGTCCTTGGATTTTTAAAAAGGAAATAAAACAAATAATATAACGAACGATTCATTAATACTCACCCAACTGTTAAATCACATGACGACCAACCCGTTCTGCAACAAAATGGCGACACGAAATAAATCAGCTGTTTCTTGAGGGGTTTTAAACTTAAAATTTAAAATACAACAATTTAAATGCTCATTGTTCTCTAGAAAACATGATTTCTACAATAGAATTGTTGTAAATAATTGTAAAGTTATTCTTTTTTGCTCTTTTTCTTTTTTTTGTCTGTGACGCCGGTTTTGGCGGGAATCAGCTGACGCGACGTCATCGTGCCAAAGAGGTCATTGTTGGGTAACCTTGAAATTTTTACGTTTTATTTTTGTTTTATTCTTTAGTACACATTGTATATTTTAATTTAATAGCGCTATATTTATATAATTAATAAATTAAAGTATTCGGTGCAATTTAGAAATATAGATGAAATAAATTATATTAATAAAAGTCAATAACGTAGTCTCTAATGCTAATATGTAGTTAAATAGTTTTTAAAATATATTTTCTTATTAATTTTTAGCTGCAACATTTAGTAAATTTAAATATAAAAGTCTAGACATTTCGCTACCGCTTCATTTCTTTCATAATACTCGGGCGCCTCAACGCGGCAAATCAGCTGATGGGCGATACTTTATATTTTTTTTATTCAACATTTTTTGCCCGTCATTACCAAGGAACAGGTTCGTAATGCCGGTTTCTTTTATTTTGTGTCGTTTCTGGGAACGCTCAGCGTTTTGGTTACAATTTTTTTTAAAGCAGGTAGGTTTAGACAAAATAGTTTGTAGTTTGGCTGTTTGGATCAATGCCTTTGTCAGTATTTAGCATTTACTATTTATAAATATAACCTGTCAATTAAAGGCGGGATTTTATAAGGTATTTTAATGATAGCTGAGTGGTTGATAGAGTTATTTTAACTGTTTTGCTAGTTAACAGTTTATTTTGACGTCACAAGTTAATTTTCAAGGATAAAACAATAAAGTCATGGTAAAATATTAACTTGTAGTTGTTAATCCTGTTTTTTTCATTATTTAATAATAGTAGTTTTCTTTAAAAGAATCAAGAAAAGTTTCTTTAGTGTCAAATCACCCCGTTATTTCTTGTAGCGACATAGAAGTAACAGTGTCCTTATGTAAAAGTAAAATTGTATTTAATTTAATTAGATTTTATGTAGTGTTAGGTATTTAATTTAAACATAGAGTAACGGATATGAAACCGGCTCATGTCATTTAATGATATAATAAAATTTCTTTTATAATATTAGTATTATCTATATAGACGGCGCGGCTTAAGGAACCTGAAAACCTAATGTTAAGATTATCCTCCCCATTCCCATTAAGACACTTCCTTTCCCCACTATCCGCCGAATTTTGGCGGCATTACATTTCGAGTGGCGGAACTCAGTACCGCGCTTTGCTTTGTTACCAGAGCCAGGAAATAAAATAAAATTAAATATTTAATTTCCTCGAGTGGCAATCGAAATCACAACCTGTCGCGTTTATAGTACGGGGTGCAAAGATACCTGCGCCACGACTGGCCTCAATGTAAAATAATTCTTATCTTCATGCATTCTTTATTTTTCTTTCATTTTAAGTGTCTTTCGTGTTGTGTGGCGAGTTCGTCTCGCGATATCTAACTAATCCGAAAGAACGATAATACTATGTAAGTAAAAAAGCAGCTTCATACCTTTTCTTGCATAGCGAGGTAGACAGTGGGAACCTAGTGTTCCCCAAGAGCCACTCAAATCCGAGACATTACGCGTTGATTGACGGAGTTCAACATCACACTTTGTATGCCAGAAAATAAAAATAATTTAAATTAGTGGTAATAAAATCCACAACCGTCGCGTTTACAATCCATTGCGACATGACACCGACATCTACAAAAATAATATGTACATTTTCCAGAGTTAGAATAGAATCTACACCAACCACGTCACAAATCATTTCGGTAGGCATGATTACAGCTAGTAAAAATCACTAAAATTGTACATTTAATTAATGGATCCCTATTAATATATGACAAAATACGTTTTAGTTTTATTTCTATAAAATAGAAAGAATAAAACTACAAAATACGACAAGCCTCTATGTCGATATGCCGAATGTCAATTAGAGCGAGTGACGTCATGGCTTGGTAAGCAAACGAATTGGCATTTTGTATTGTATACAACGATATTGACAGATTACTAAGAATCGACGTCACATGCGCCGCCATGACTTTGACTTTGATATCTTTAGTGCGATTTTTAAACTTATAATCTAAAAAGAATTTTTAATACTACATATTTATTTTCAGTATAAATATGATATACGTTTTAACTATAATATATTTCTCAACATTATAGAACAGTTATCTAAAATCTGTCATCACGCCTATTGTGCTGCCATAGCAACTACTTTGTGTTCTTGTACGCATGATTTAAATTCATATTGTATAGATTTAAATATAATTAATTATATTCGCAGTGGAACAGCGTCTAACTGTAAAAGCGATAGATGTGGGTTCGATGCCCACTTGAGACTATTAATTATTTCGCTGCTTTGGTAAACACAGCACAGCGTTTAATTACACCGCCCGACGTTAATTCGGACGGTTGAGAAGTAGAGGACGGAATGTCTTAAGAAACGGTATGGTTATATGTTGGATACACATACATTGGTAGTTTAAGCTTTAATACTGCATATAAACCCGGATCTAAAATGATGTATCGTTTATAGGCACACTCAATAAATAAATTTTAAAATTAATGGGAAACAAATTCATTATCATTATATCAACGTCTGAAAACGAGACTGTTATCAGTTACATCATCATTTAAGGTTGTCGGGTGGTATAAAAATGGAAAAAGAATTACAAACGTAGAAATTAAAAACAATTTTTAACTTTATAGAAGAGATCCCAAATCGTCATTTTATTATGAAACTGGTCTAGATTTAGTTAACCTATCTTTGACTACACAAGGAGTCAGAAGAGACTTTTGTCACCAACATTTAAATAAGAGTAGAGAAGAAAGAGTGGGAATTGGGTCACTGAAAGAGATAACATTTATTACAAATAAATGTTATCTCTTTCAGTGACCCAATTGTTATTTCCATATTATGGCTAAGTAAACAAAATAAATAAATCAGCTTCACGCTGTATCCCGCACACAGCAGCGTAGGCAGGGGGAACCTAATGTTAAGACACTCCGTTTCCCACTTTCCGCCGAGTTCTGGAGGCATTCCGCGTTGAGTAGCGGAACTCAACGCCGAGCTTTATCTTTACACCAGAGCGAAGAAATGAAAATATAAATGTAAATAAATATTTCATTTCCTTATAATATTTTTTTTTGTGTCTGTCTATCACCAGGCTGTATCTCGTGATAGTTAGACCGTGTTAGTTAGTTAGTGATTTCTATTGCCCCTTTAACAACAAATACTAAACTGAAACAATAATAAATATTTAAGTGGCCCCTATACAACAAATGTGATTTTATTGCCGTTTTTATAGATAATGGTACGGAACCCTTCGTGCTCGAGCCCGACTCGGATTTGGCCTGTTTTATAAGATCATGAAAGCAATCCAGGTTAGTAACTCAATTGTGTATAACAAGTGGGCGAAGCCAAAAGCGGATCGATAGTTTCTTTAAGCTTTATTAGGCTTAATTTTTCGCCAAACGTAACGGCATTGACTTATAGCTTCTCCTCAAAGCTAGTGGCGGTTAAACATTTCCAAGCATTAGGATTGCTTTATGAAACAAATCTGCTTTAAGTGTCAAGAATAAATCAATGGCTATAGCACCAGCACTTTCTCCAAATACTGTTTGTTATATTGTTAACATCGTCATCAAACACCAATAAGACTTTTGTACCTTTACATAGTGCATAGAAATACCACGGGCCGGGTGGGCCATGACCATCCCAGAAATTTTAACTAACCAAAAATTATCCCAAAAAATTCAATAAAACAACGTTTACTCGAACATATCTGTTTAAAGCTAAAGTCCAGGCTCCCCTCAAAAAATATCTATATATACTCCCATATTTTTGATTCATCTCAAAGCTACCGTAATGTATTTTAAGCTCTGGTTTCCTGGGGTTTCTGGAGTGGACAATGGAAGCCATGAGCTCCAAGTTTATAATTAACTGTAACAAGAACAACTCTTCTTCATAAATACTCTGCATAAATATTTTGTGTGTGTCCCTGTGCCCCTGCACCACGACGGCCCTTTGTGGGCCCTATAACTATGCAAAAAGATCTTATAAACCAAATCAAAGCCAGCCAGTAATCGAGGCCAATCGTGGCGCAGGGGCACAAAGTGTGACTGTAAAATCGACTGGTTGTGAGTTCGATCCCCACTCGAGGAAATGAAATATTTATTTATATTTATATTTTCATATCTTCGCTCTGGTGCTGAGGCAAAGCGCGGTACTGAGTTCTGCCACTCAACACGCAATGCCTCCATAGCTCGGCGGAAAGTGGGGAACGGAGTGTCTTAATACTAGGTTCCCTCTGCCTACCCTGCTGTGGGCGGGATACAGAGGGAAGTTGATTTTTTGATCTAAAGCCGTAGACTGTAATAATTGTACTATCACAGTGGCTGTGGCAGTAGAACTTAGTTTAGGTGTTGGAGTTGGTTCGGTGATGGAGCCAGGACCTAAATTGTGGATCTTTTCAGTGGTTACTAGTAAACCACTCGAGTTTAAGCTCCGAGCACATTCTATTGTCTATTTTATTATAAGATTGGCAGAAAGATTACTAAATATGACATCCTATTACTACATTGTACCTCGTATCCGTAGTGTCACAAATTCACAATTTTGACACTAAGGTCTTAGTGTCATGTTGGACCAAAGAGTGTAAATAAAATCGAACCCCTATAATCAATATTAGCCCAAAATTTGCCTAATAATGCATTACCTCGGGTTTAAGAAGTTGAACCTACAACCGTTACGTTACGTTGACAGTCTCTTCTGCTACATATACTATTTTTATTGCACTAATGTTATATGTAACTGTCTTTGAACCAATGACCTCTCGCCTAATAAACGGAGACAGTATAATTGCGCCAGAAGGCCGTAATGCTTGAACTGTTGAATACTAAACAAGTATTGATAAAATTTAAAAGGATCAATAAAAAAAGTTCTGGGAAACTCAAAAGCCGTTATACTGTTACCGGCTTTTTAAATAATTCAAATTATGTACGAAAACGGAGTCAAACTCCCGACCGGTTCGGACGTCAATCATCAGATAAAAGTTTTTATACTTATTACACTTATGCTATAAGAAAACTGTAAAGCAACGGTTGTGGGTTCGATTCCTTCTCGCTTGAATTTCTCCCTGATAGCAAAGCAGCGCCGCGTTGAGTTTCGACACTCTATTGGCAATTGGCAATGTTTCGAAAATTATGCGTGCATGGGGAACGGAGTTTTTTAATAGTAAGTTCTCTTGGCTTACCCTGCTATATACGGGGCGATGCGTGGTGGTGTTTAACGCCGCTCTTTGTATTGTGGGAACGAAAAAGAGAAAATTAAAATAACTCCATTTCATTCCCCGAGTGGGACTCGGACCCACAACCGTCCCGTTTACATTCAGACGTCCTCTAGCATATAATCGTTATTTAAATATAAGTAATGAATATAAATAAAAAACTAAATGAGTACTTCCTCTCCAAACCTAAAAACGGATATACCTTCAATGAATCTAACATAATAACGAGACAAAAATAAAATTAAAAAAATAAACAATACTTTCATTAAGCCCTCAAATCACGAATCCGATTCAAAATTTTTTTTATAAAAAAAAACAAGAAAAAAATACAAAAATTTAAAAAGCATAACGTCAAAACACCACGTGGGCAAAAGCGCGCGAAACTTAAAACTTAAATAGCAAAGAGAAATAGACTTTATAACAAAATAATAAAGCCTATTTTCATAAAAACCTTAATTTCCTATCAAATTAGAATTTGTACCGTGAGAATTTTGATAACCAATCAAAAATCAATTCTATATGAAAGCAATGGAGTCGAAAATCCTAAAAAAAATGACAAAAATACCTGTTCCATGACCGATAATGACCTCTCGACAGTATTTAAACGTTTCAACGACTTTATACTCTATTTGAAAGGTAGCAGATTCAATTTTACATAAAAGTAGTATACAGCTGACTTGAATTATGCAATAAGAAATACATTTCATACGATTTGTATTGAGAATTCTTAGAATAACTATTAAATATAGATTGTTAATTAGTGATTTATGCCTGAAATTTATAAATAACGGGGTATTTATATAAAAAAGAGGCCAATTGTGGTGCAGGAGCACTAGCGTGCGACTTTAAAACGCGACAGGTTGTGGATTCGATTCTCAGTGCGCAAATGTAATATTTAATAAATATTTTAATTTTCTAGCTCTGGTAACGACACAAAGCGCGGCGTCGATTTCCGCCACTCTACACGCAATGTTTCCTGAATTCGGTGGATAGTGGGGATCGGAAGTGTCTTAATTGGAATGGAGTGTCTTAACACTGGGTTCCCAGGTTCTATCTAAATCTACTCGGCTATGGGCGGGATATAGCGTGTCCATAATAATAAAAATAGAAACAGATTATAACTAGCATTTAGCTGCTACTTCATCAAAAGGAAACAAAAGGAAATAAATACTTGTTGTGTATGAGTATGACACATGACACGTTCTAAGTGCGGGAGGTGGCACCGTGCGTTATATCGACAGTCGACACGATAACGGGATGTAACATATGCTATAGCCTTCCTTGATAAATAGATAAATATTTCAATTGGAACCCGCAGTTCCTGAGATTAACGTGTTCAATCAAACAAAATTATTTAGTTTTATAATATTAATATAGATTCCTCTAATAACTATTAAAGATTAATAAGTGATGTATGCCTTATATTGATAAAAAAGGTTATTAAAAAATAAAAATAAATCATCCTCACGCTGTATCTCGTATACAGCGGGATAGACAGAGAGAACCTAGTGTTAAGAAACTCCGTTCCCCATTTTCCGCCGAGTTCTGGACTTGTTTAAGCTATTTTTAATCCTTATATTTACTAAATTGTCACTTAACAAGAAATGAGAGCTTGAAATTTATATTTACGACGATACCTCACTCACATAGTTTATTTATTTTTATATTTTTTTTATTATACAATAATGTAATGGCGTCTGGCTGTAGTGAATATAGAGTATTATCCAATGTCTTTAGTAACATTCGCAATGTTGAGACGAATCGATTGATGTAAGAATAGTCAAAATCGGTCAACCAGTTTGATATCTACAACGCAAAATAGGGACAAATATACATACATACACTGATGAACACATTACCCTCCAGTGCTTCGCGCAGTCGGACAAAAGATAGCTATTATTCGCTTATTTCTAAGGTCCTGCTTATTTTTAATTTAATCACTTTAACCATTACCCATGGTTTCGGTTGGCACTCGGAGGAAAAAAAAATTATCGCTCTGCTAAGACTAAGACAAACAGCGTTCAGCTCCGCCACTAAAATGAAGAGCGTATCCAAGGCAATGCGCGATGTTGAATTCCCCCATTCAACATGCAATTTCTCAAAACTTGGACTGAAAGAGGAGAACAGAGTGCTTAACAATGGGTTCTTTCTACCTTACTATATGCGGGATACGGCGTGAAGCGAAAAAAAGATTTGAATACACGGCCAACGTTTATTAGACTTGGTAATTTTATTAGAAAACCATTAGAATAATGTGAGATAACATCAGAGTATGATCTAAAGACAGCAACAGAATGTAAAGTATTAAAAACATAAAGTTTTACTAGAGGTGTAATGTAATAAAATTTTTTCATTGATTCATAGATATAGACCTTCGAAGGTGGTCTTCAATAGAAAAAAAACTATAAATAACAATTGTTTTTAAGGTTCCGTTTAAGGAAAAAAGAAACCCTTATAACTCTGTTGTCCGTCCGTTTGTCTGTCTGTTTATCTCAGGAACACTCAGATATATCGAGTTGAAATTTCCTGAAAAATAAAATCATTTCTACATTTACGAAAAAAAAAGATATGGCCGTTTATATCGCAGGAAACGCATATTTCGATACTATCAAGGGAATCAAAATTTATAGGGTACTTCCGGTAAACCTAGAATGATGAAATTTGGCAGCTAGCATCTACAGGTAGTACTAGTTCAGGAAAAAATCTGAAAACTATACATTTGTGTTGAAATCCTAAAAAATAATAGCCTTAAAAAGAATGCAAATTTGCAAAATGTAAGGGCTCTGGCTAAGCTAAGCCTGAATTTCAGAAAAGGCCTAAGCATTTCACGGGACGCTCGATGGGCGATCCCGACTCGCGCTTGTCCGGATCTTCTTTTTTATTATTAATGGTTGTGGGTTCGATTGCCACTCGAGGCAATGAATAATTTAATATTTTTAATGTCCTCGCTTAAAGAAAATGAGGATACTATACGCGGGATACATCGTGAAACTGAGATCGATCGCAGAGTTGAGAGAGGTTTATAAATACGGGCCTAAGTTCCGTTGCTGTGTGACCGACGGACAACGCACAGACGAAACTATGCGGCCTAGATAGAACGCTAGGATATCGTAGGTTCCTTGAGGGTAGGAGAGCAATAAGAGAGCATTCTGCTTCACACTGTTTCTCACATATAGTGTACCCTACACTGGAGGAACCTGGGAATATGATATAAAGACACACACAGAATATTAATTTTTAAACCTTAAATTCAACATTCGTACGGAAGTACTGTAATAAAATTTTTCATAGATCCAAGATATGGGCCATCGAGGGTGGCCTGCAATAGGAAATATATATTTTTTTTAATTTTCACGCTGTATTCCGCTTACAGCAGTTGGTCAAAACAACCTTTTATCAAAAAACTCTCGTTTTTCCAGTTTTAATATTTTATACAGGTAGAGAGAATATGGGAACCTAATATTAAGACACTCTGTTGCCAACAAGACACTTTCATTCCCCACTTTCCGACGAATTCAGAGGCATAACATGTTAAGTGGTAGAACCCATCGTTGCGCTTTGCGCTATGTGAACAGAATGGGGAAATAAAATAATTAAATATTTCATATTATACTCAAGTGAGAATCGAACCCACGACCTGTCGCGTTTATAGTCACACGCTTGTGCCCCTCCGCCACGACAGGCCTCAAATACATGTTTGAATTGAAAAATTCTCTTTATTTTGTATCTACAGTCCATTTATTGAGGAAGCCGATAGTCTAATACATCACATCACATCGCAACTTCCATGTTCCCCACTGTACCTGCGCTGCGAATAGAGTTCCTTCCGTACTTAGAAGCTAATAATATGTCATATATAATATATAATGTATATAACATGTGTCATGACACAACGAGGAGTTATATCGCGTGTGCGCATATTAAATGACTGTTACTAAGAATCTTTAGTTAGTTTACTTGCCTTTTACCGGCGGATGTTGTCACATAGTGTTTAAACACGCTAATATCTAACGGTGGTGGTACTTAAGTATGGGAAAAGCTAAGGGACAGTAGTGTCTCATTGTAAATGCCACGGTTGTGGGTTCGATTTTCACTGAAAAGTATATTAAAATTGTTTTAATTTCCACTCTATGTATCTACTACGAAGTAATAATATAAGACACTGTGTATAGTTACGCTAATTATTACATTTAATTTGAATTAATTTCTTGTACTAAAGGCAAAAGTTATTCTTAAGGCAAAAGTTTAAAGAAATTAATATAATATATTGACAGTTGCATCTCAATACATTTTTGAAAATGTTATGTATGTTAAGAAAAACATTAATAATTTTACCAAAATTGGTGATGTTCATAATATTAACACTAGGAATAGGCATAATCTTAGTACATGTGTAACTCGGTTGCATCGAATCTGCAATTCTTTTATGGGACAATGTGTACGCTTTTACAATAGGATCCCAGAAAACGTCAGAGAATTTTCTATATCGCGATTTATTCGCGAAAAATTGTGAAAAGACGTTTGTGTGTTAAAGGTTATTACCAAATTAATGATTTTATAAATGATAACACGCCTTGAGAATGAAATGCTCGCTGCAGTCTGTTTCAAAGTATCATTGTCACAGATAATTAAAAATGTATTTGTTTAAAATTGAGTTTAAAAAAATAAGTCCCGCCTCGTTTCTTGCGCCGGTTCTTCTCAGGTCTGAGGCATTAACTTTAGTGAACTGGTGGTAAATTATTTGACGTTCAAAAAATGAAGCATGTAAATGTGTCTTATTTTGAATAAAATTATTTGAATTTGTATTAATCAACACGTTATGTCCCGATTTTGGGCAATGGAGAACGGGGTGTCAGATATTTTGCCACGTAGTCTGAATTTTCTTTTAGCTTCTTTGCTGCATCCCGCATATAGCAGGCTAGACAGAGGAAACCTATTACTAACTGCTAAGAAACTTCTTTGTCCACTTTCCTCCCAAGTTTCGTCGTCGTGTTGAGTGGCAAGTCAACGCTGCGCTGTGAGTGGGAACAGAACCCACAACCATTGCATCAGCGTACCTATAATTTAAATATTTTATGTTTTCATACCTGACAAGATAGAATACTCTATTATACTATATACTCTATTATACTACTCGAAAGCAACTTGAAGCTAAGATAATGATTAATACAAGTTCCTACGTTTTTTGTCTCGAACAAGAACCGAACTGGCTACTATCGGATCGTGTTTTTTATGACATTTTCTAACTCCACGTGTATACCGTGGGTATATTATAAATAACAATCTAAGGTTATCGCTCGATATGAATTCGGTGATAACACAACGGTCTTTCAAGTAATGTTTAATACAGGTTGCCGATAGCGACTTCGTTTGTAAAACAAAAAAAATCTGCTTCATGCTGTATCCCGCATACAGCAGGGTAGGCAGAGGGAACCTAGTGTTAAAACACAGCGTTCCTCACTTTTCGCCGAATTCTGGAGTCATTGTGTGTTGAGTGGTGGCATTTAAATAAATATTTAATTTCGGGATCGAACCCAGAACCAGTCGCACTTACAGTCACGCACTAGTGCCCCTATGCCACGACTATTTCGTTTGTGTAAACTTTAAAACGCTTTTTACACAAAATTCTTAAAAAAACAGTAGAACCTCTTTTACTTCTTCTCTAACCTCTCCAGGAAAGCTAAATTCTTAATTCAGCGTTCAACTCAGTAGTCAGAAACGGAAGAATTTTAAAATATTATAAACATAGACCGATCAACTTTTCCAAAATCACCAAATGGAAATACCTTCCAGTTTTGTCTCGGCAGCAATTTTTTAAATATTTTTTTTATTAATTTTATAACTTTTTAAAAAAAAGTAATTAAAAAAGAATTCTTAAAGTGCGTGGATTGATTCACATTAGAAAAGCGAGGCCGTGTTTGTGCCGCTTTTGACATTTAAAATCGGTACGTCTGGCAATCCTGGTGACACATATGTGACGTGACATATTCTAAGTGTCATGTCGAAACTAGTAACGTGATGTAAAATAACCTGTAGCTTTCCTTGATGTACGAACTACAAGACTCAAAAAAAACCCATACGAACCAGCATTTTCTGAGATAAGCGCGTTTAACCAAACATACTCTTCAACTTTATACTATTAGTAGGTATAGATTAGTGAATGAGATAAAAATTATAGGTTCAAAGTCAGGTAACGTGGGAGAAAGTATTTTAGGAAATTGTTTTAATTATTTTCCAAATACAAATCGAATTGGCCATAAATGTTTATATTAGGTGTTAGAAATAATATTCACGAAACAAAATGCGGTGTTGAGTTCCGCCACCCAATATACGATGTCTCGACAGTTGGGTGGCGTAGGGAACGGCGTCTTAACTCTTAACATAAGGTTATTTGCTACAATTTTTTTTTGTATAAGGACAATAACCTCACAGGTTTTTTATTTCAAGATTCCGTTCTCTATTAAAGATATTCGTTATAAAAGGCGGTATTCAACGCCGCGCTTAATACCAGAACAGGGATATCTTGCAATAAGAACTTACCAATGACGTAAGACAATACTGCCGGTGACTAAAATAAAAATTTAAATCATTTGATTAGAAATTATAATCGTCATGTACAACATACCTTCTCAAAATCTTTTTTATTCAAATATAAATTTTATTAACTGATAATAAAGATTAATTTACTTAAATTTCATATAAAATTAATAGTTTATATAAAAATAAACTTTATTTATATAGCACTAAGATATATTCTAGATTATTTTCAGTTCAAAACTTGATTTTAAGCGCTAACGCTCTCAACGCAACGGTATTGTAACTGACGCGAGATTTCGCGCGCTTTTTTTACTTTCACAGAATATTTATTAAATTAATTTAATGTTTCTTTAGTATTAACTATATTTTCTTATATATAAGAGTGTAAAAGCGATGATTGTGGGGTCGATTCCCATTCGATTCCGGGGAGTGAATTCTTTTCATTTCCCCGCCCTGGTAACAAGACAAAGCGCGGCGGTGAGTTCCGCCACTCAACCCCCAACTCGAATGTCTCGTAAACTAGGTAGTAAGTGGGCAACAGATTGTCTTAACACTAGGTTCCCTCTTTCCTTTTATAATCGGGGCGCAGGGGACAAGCTTGTGGTAAACGCAAAGGTTGTGGGTTCGCGAATTGTAATATTTTCATTTCCTTGCTCTAATAGCAAGGCAAAACGCGGCGTTGAGTTCCGCCACTCAACGAACAATGTCTCAAGAATTCGGTGAAAAGTTGGGAACTGAGTTAATAGTGTTAACTCAGTTCCCAATTTTCGTAGATAAGTGCGTAACTTTTTTGTTTCTTTATTTTATTTAATAAAATCATCAAAAAATATGAAGCTGATAATTTCATTAAACTTGTTTCTTTAATAATACGATAGCGGGTGGTCTCCCGGACCAATTGTGAGATGGATGTAAGAAAGGGAAGGGAACTACATAAAAAATAACACAGTGGGTACAGTGAATATTTATTTATTTTAGACAAAGTGATCCTGGACACCTAGTTGCCCACTTACCGCCTAATTTTCAATGTGTTACGTGTTGAGTGGCGGAACTTAACACTGCCTTTTTGCCTCGTTGTCAGAGCGAGGACATTAAAATATTTATTATTTCATTCCCCCGAGTGGGAGTCGAGCCTAAGACCGTCGCGTTTGCAGTCGCACATGAGTGTATGTATAGTATGTGTTCAGTAGTAATAGTATAAAAATAGTACATTTTAAGTATTAAAATTAATAAAAGAAATAAGCATTTTTTAATCAATAAGTCTTTTATAAAAATGATTTATTATTTTTCTTAAAAATTGAATGTGTAACTGAATGTGTCTAGTAATAAGTCTTACTGTCTTATTCTTCTATTTAAATTTTTTTGACGATACTATATATAATTTATATTTTTATTATTTATATTGTCATAAAATATTACAATATATAAATATATATATTTTTTTTTATGATACTATGGATATTTACTTATGAAAAAAAACACATAGTACGTGCCTACAAAATTTGAGGGTATCCATCCGTTTCCATGGGATTCCATCAGATCCTGACTTGGTGATAATGGGATGTCGACGGACAAATATAAAAAAAAAATGGTATCCTATATAAAACTTCGTCGGTCAGTCGGTCGGTTCAAGCGTTTGTACTATGGAGGCAACCGTTAATACCGCATTTCAAAGTGGTCCCTTAGACCTACACTTGGGTCGCAAGTCCCAGGAACTGGTCCGAGGTCCTCATACAGCAACACGATTGGCAACCACGCGGTGTATCTATTGAATGTGTAATCTTCTCTGGATAATGAAATCCAATGTCACTCTTAGATTTACCTAAAACTAACTTTTAAATAACTACCCACTCGTTAGTCATGGCACATGACGCAATCTAAGTGCTGGAGGTAACTCTGACCGCAGGTCTAGTGGATATCGAAACTATAACTAGTAGTTCCTATGATTATTGAGTTTAACCAAAGAAACTCTTCAGCTTTGTAATAAAGCATGGAAAAAAATTCAAAATGTCAGTTCAGACAGTATATAACTGTAAAATGTTATTAACGTGTAACACGTGATGATTACGGGTTCGAAATCGCTCAGCGAAATGTTTAAAATTTAAAATAATCTATTTATGCGATCCAGTTTCAGCCTCACGCTGTTTCCCGCATACAGCGGGATAGGCATAGGGAACCCAGCCCCACGCACTGCATAATTTTCATTGCGTACTAAGTGGTGCAACTCAATGCCGTGCTTTGTCTTGCTGTCATATAAAATTCCTTCCATCCAATTTCCAAATTCTATATAAAACATAGTATTTTGTAAGGATAGAAAAACGGAATAATTTATCACTAGAATATCTTCTTTAGTATTAAATATAAATAATTGAATGTATGGAATTCATATCTAGTTATGACAACCGGAAGTGTCTTATCGTTATAAATATTTAGTTAAACGTTACAAGATTTGCTTTTGAGAATAGTTTTGTAATAATCGTTTTGATATAACTTTAGTAGGTATATCACAGGTTCTATTCCCGGTTGATTCAAATTTTTAAAAAGACTTTTTAGGATTTTGCACGCCAAAAAACAAATCATTATAAGATCACTTTGTTATCCGTCTGTCTGTTTGTTTGTAATATTTAAAGAATTATAGCTTGAAGTATGCTAATTATAAATTTAACTTGTGGTAAGTTAGTAACACAAATCGCGGTGTTTAGTTTTGCGATCACGGAATGTCTTCAAAAAGGAGTATGGAGTATCTTAACACTAGGTGCCCTCTGCCTGTCCTGCTATATGCGGGATGAAGTAAAAAAAATTGTATAGGTTATGCCTATAAGTAACAAAGCTATTTTGAAAAAAAAAACTGTAAATTATTTTTACATATTTGTTTATATCTTACTCGTAAACGACTGGACCGATTTTGATGAAAAATATTTATTAAAAAGAGCACTTCAAGACAAAAAAGACGGTATATACATTTTATTAGTACTTTAAATATTTCTATGTAAAAATTGATCTTAACTAGACTGTGAAAACGTTATTATTGTAAGTATCAATGCGACCAAGTCATCTGATTTCGTACCGCTACATATGTTTTTTCATAAAAAAAGTAATTGAATTTTTGCTCTATTTAAATGAAAATAAAGTTGAAATTTGTATGAATGATACAAAAATGACCATATGATTTAATTCTCAATCGCTCGGCTATATGTTTGAGTGAATACCGGCTTTTTATAAGAAAAATTGTAACTTTAGACTCTATTTTAATTAAATAAAGCTGATTTTGCAAAGCTGTATCGATTTTGAAACAGGATTCCCTTCCCATATGATTTTTGTATGACATTCCTTTGAAATTATAGTTTTTATTGTAATTTAAGCTTTATTTTAAATATAAATAAGTATTGTTTTACTAAGTTTTTGTGCTTATTGTCGGTGTGTTACGTTGTAAGGTCAGACATTTAGTGGCCAGTGTTAAGAAATGAAAAATCTACTAAATTTTGTTTTTTTTTTAAATTTATTATTTATATTTTCTTTAAATGGATAAAATATTTTTGTCAATAATAAAACTAAAATAAGTTTTTTTATTTTATCTATTGCTGTTCTATACAAAGAGAATATGTTGTTTATTATATTGCTCTTTTAATATATTTTTGGTTGAAGTTTGAAGAGAAATAAAAAATATATTAAAAAAAATAGATCAATCGTGTTTGATTTAGAGACTATATGATATCTTAAATTAAAAAAAAAGATCGAATTCACAACCAACACTGATCTGCTACACCTGCTGCTGGACTCATAAGTCAATACATTTGCGCTTTGGTCTTATCAATCTGGCAGCAGGTGTACCAGATTTTGAAAAGTTTATTGCTTATAATCAAAAGCCAATTTTTAGCAAAATTAGTAACAGTGACTGAACGTTGAGTATTGTGTGTTCTTTGTCCTAAAATAAAAAAAGTGCATTATAATCTAGCCTACAATAGCACTATTTTCTTTCAAACTTTCTTCACTTTCCGCTAAGTTTTTACGATTGTATAAGCTTTAGAATAGAATTGTAGGTATAATAAAAATAAAAAGCTAGCTCAGTTTATTTCAGAGGCCGACAGAAGCGTTTTTGACGATTTTGACTCAAATGTTGTGTAAATCATATGATTTTTTATTATAGGAACAATAGTGTTAGATAAGAGCCTTTGACCATTTTTAATACCACAATAAAAAAAATGGCTTAATTCTATTGAAAATATGTATTTAAATTTGTTTTTGGTGTAAATATTTCTAAATACAAGGCTATTGTTTCAGAGTAAGCCTTAAAATATGATTATTAGTATATAATAATTGTTAAGTTGGTAAGATTAAGTATCTTATTAAAAACGATGATTCTTGGTGCAATTCCCTTTTAGATAATTAGCTCTATAATAGATTTTGTATTTCAAATTTATTAGCTTTATTTTATAGATTATAAGATTCCATTTTTTTATGTCTAGATGAGGCCATAGTAGCGCAGGGGCTCAAGCGTGCGACTGAAAACGTACCAGGTTGTGGTTTCGATTCCCATTTAGAGGAATGAAATATTATCACACAACAAACAATGTCTCTAGTATTCGGTGGAAAGTGCGGATCGGAGTATATTATTAGGATTGGAGTGTATTAACACTAGGTTTCGTTCTATCGACCTGATAATAGGGGATAGAGTGTGAAGGTAAAAAAAACCCTACATATATTTTTAAAATTACTATAGTAAGTTTAAAAATATAGCTAAGGTTATTTCATTCAACTAGAGTTTAGGGAAAAATCTTCCTTTGCTTAATGTAGCGTTATAGAGACAAAAGAAATTGACCAATTTTAATTCAAAATGCAATTGAAAATGCTAATATTGTATAACTTAAGAAATAGTTTGTTTGTTTGAATGTGCTTCTTTTAGGAATTAAGGAACCTGCGATATTTTAATTGATAAAATATTTTTTATTGGATAGTCCATTTATCGAGCCAGTCCATAGGCTATATTACTTAACGTTTATCACTTCGATATAAGCCACTGTACGGTTACTAAAATATTTATAGTTTTTTTAATTAATATATCCTCGTACACTTATGTACAATGTAATTTAGAGCAAATATTTATATGCTTACTTTTAACTGAAAATAAGTAAAATTTAATTCGTTTACAAAACGTCTCAGATGCTACAACAACATGTATTTATTATTGTCTTTAAAATTAAATTTACAATGTTTAAGTTGGAACATCTATGGCAGTATACGTATAGCAAGTTACTACCTTAATACAATTCATGGCTGAGGCATATATCTCAGTTATTATAAGTGTCCAAAAAGGGAAGTTAATATTTTGATTATATTTAATATATTACTCGTATATATAGAATTTTAAACATTTTTATATTTAATAATATCTAAAATAATTTGGTAAGTTTATATTTTTCTTACAATTTTGCAGTTTTATTTACTTTTGTCAAAGTTTGGCAAACCTTACGTAGGTGGCATTGATTACTGAAAAAGTATAATTTGAATATTCAACCTTTTTTCTTAACATCTTATACATACCGTAGCGCTTGGCCCTCCGTTCTCTCTGTCTACCCCGCTAGGGATATAGCATGAAGCTAGATTAGAATGAATTGTACTGCTGTTGACCTGGGATTTACAGCGTCACCAGGCGGGAGTTGAGTAGAAAGTTGTTATCAAATTTATATCATCTTAAGGGACCACAGAGTCATCACAAAATTAAAAAAAAGGATATATAGTACTAGTGTATATAGCAATAAATAATTATATTTTAATATATTACCACAAAAAATTAAAAAAAAATAACAGATACAAAAAATCTACATTCATACCATACAAAATTTCTCTAAAAAAAGATAAACATACGTATCTAAACAAAAAAAATATAATAACTGTAAAAACATTACATTTAAAACTTATTTCTATTATATTCAATATTTAACAAGAAAAAACTACCAAAATGGTAGAAATTTTCTACCACAACGCCCCAACTCTAGGGGAATGTCGGGATCGTCGGGAATTATTCGTCGAACGTCAGTTGCTCTACGACCGTGAAGCTGTTCGCATCTCGGTCGTAAACTGCTAAGATAGCCAAAAATTTATGGAAAATATTTAAATTTAAGTTTTAATTAAAATAATGGACTAGTTTTGTTTGTTTGTGTGTTCGTTTTTTTTGTAATATTGTGCAAAATGTGGGGGGAGAGTAGTAAAAATTGCGAAATGAATTGTCAATGCTCGGGGTAAGTTATTTTAAATATCATAAAGTTATTTATTGTTTTTTTTTAAATATTATTTAATAAATGTATAATTATGTTATAATAGTATATATTATAGTCATAATGTAAAATGAAAAGATTGTTATGTATATATTATATGTTTGTACATGTAAAACCGGTCGCCGGTCATTTTGAATTTAATTATAAAACAAAAATGTATTTAGTTTAATATATTTGCTAACTTATTTTATATAAAGAATCTGTTATTTCACTTTTAAATTATATTTCTTTTAAGAAACTATATATATATTAGTTCGTATTATTTTACGAATATTTAATAGTAAATAATATTAAGAAAATGAATATAACTTGTCGGTACCTAATACTTGTATAGATCATACAAACAATCCTTTCTTAGCTTCACGATGTATCCCACATATAGCGGGATGGGAACCTAGTGCTAAGATACTCCTTTCTACTATTATATCATATGCCTCCCGTTTATTATATACATATATTAATATTACATCAATTGGGTGTCCAAACTACTACTTAGATGACTTTTAATTAGATATATATATATATATATATATATATATATATATATATATATATATATATATATATATATTTAAATTAATTTAACCCTATTCTTAGTAATAATCACGTGTAGTATACGCAAAATGTTCGTTGAAATTTATTTAAAGATATTACGTCATGGCCTTGGTACAGTGTGATAACCTGTGGAGAAGAAATTAGGCGAAAGTTTTGCATGAAAGTGAATTTTATTTTAAACGTAAATAGACAAAGTGCAGCGTAAGAGTTCTGCCACTCAATGTTTTGAATTCGGCTAGAAAGTGGTGAATAGGGTGTCTTAACACTAGGTTCCCTCTGTCTACCCTGATTACCAGGATACAGCGTGAAGCTGAGATAGCGTCATCTTCGTTTTCATTATCTCTTACCTATACTATGTCAATATTACAAATTTCAGGAACTACTGGCTCGAATTGAAACGCTCTTTTTATGCTCTGTAGTCCATTTATCGAAGAATCCTATACCACATTACTCGCTTCGATGTGACACACTGTACTGCGTTCAGAGTCACCTTCCTCTTTAGAATGTGTCATACATAAGGAGTAGTTTTTCCAAGATATATTAATACGAGCAAAAAACAATAAATAAACAATTGACATTTTAAATTGCTAATATAATACAAATATCAAATTCCTAGTTCAAATATCAGTAATAAATTCTTTAGGCTCAATGAATTTAATCTTAAGCCTTATCGTGGACGTTATCATAATGGCTGATTTATGTTTATATTGCCGTCTCACTCTAACATATGAATTTGCTGTACGCAAGAAAGAGACCGAAGTTCAATTGGCGGGAAACGAGTGTCGTCACGTTCCGAAATTTGTGCACGTTTTGCGGATGTTTTATTACTTTATTTATATTCTGTGGTTAGTGTTTTTTCTTCTTATAATTAAGTTTCTTTTATCTGTTTTAAAGTGTATTTTTAATCTTTTTTTTAGAAAATTTGTTGGAGAATCGATTATAATATGTGTATTATTCATTTCATTAATGAGTTGTTGACAGGTGCATTGCAGGTTAAAATAATAAAGCCTTGTTGTAGTATGGCTAGCTATAAGAATACTAACTTTCCTGCAACTTCGTCCTCGTGGTGAAATGACACAGTTAAGTGCGGGAGGTGACTCTGACCGCAGGTACAGTGGGTTACAACGAAAGCCTATATCCGCGATAAATAAATTATCCAACACAAAAATATTTTTTGAACTCGAATCAATAGAGCGAGAGAGATTCCTGAGATTAGAGCGTTTAATTAAACAAACTATTCCGCTTTATAATATTAGTATATGTATGTATATCTAAAATATCATTTAAGTTAGTAGCAAGTTCAAATCCAGAGCGGCAGTGTTATACAAAATAAATATTTTAATGTGGGCGTGTTGTGTTATCAGTAACAAAGTACCCTACTTTCATTAATAATATTGATAACAAAAATAACATTTCATATTGTATTACTATGCTAAATATATAGCTAGTTCTTATACAGATGTGTCTGAAAACCTAATGATTGTGGGTTCGATTCTAATTCGGGGAAATACATTATTTTCATTTCCTTGCTCTTCGTAACAAAACAAAACGAAACCGACCTGGTCGGTTTCCAGGAGGCGCGGGTTCGAGTCCGTTTCCTAAGTGTGGAATAACACTTTAAAAATGTTTAAAAAAAAACAAAACGAGTTGATATCCCCACTCAACATGCAATGTCTCCAAAATTGGGCGGTGCATGAGGAACGGATCGTTTTAACAGTAGATTCCCTCTGCGTACCTATATTCGAGATTATAAGCTAAAAAATAATTTACAAATAGTTATGTACTTTATACCTTTTAAACAACTCATCAGATTTTAATGCGGTTTGCGTTTGTTTTTGGTGCAGACAGAGTGATTCAAGGCGAAGGCTTACATGTTTAATACATCCATATTATATCAGTACTGTCAAAGCGGGCGACGCCGCGAGCGTAACACTAGCTAAAAATAAAAGAAAGAAACCTTTTATAATCTAAACAGGGTCTTGTGGTCTATTCACTGACAATAGACCCCTATTGGTGGATTAAGAAAAAGGAAAATAAAAAAAATGATGCCACAGTGGCGCCGTGAACGTGTCTAATTTAACGTGGTGGTTGTGGGTTCGAATCTTAATTGAAAACTTTTTATTATAATTATGTTTCGAACCTATTATAGTGACGTATTTAAGAAGGAAAGAGTGATATGTCTATGTATGTATATCTGTCATAGGGCAGTGGAATGTATGATTTTCATTTCCTTGCTGTGGTTGTGTTTTGCCACTACAATGACTCGGAAAGCGGGCGGGGCGTGGGGAAGGAGTGTCTTAACACTAGGTTCCCTCTGTCTACCCTCCATTAGCGGGATACAACGTGAATCTATAGGAACGTGTTCTCATTAATATTAATATCTATAATACTGGAAACCTTATCAAAATCGTTTCAACATGTGTCTCTAACGCATCAGTGCAACACCGTGACGCCCCGTTAACGTATACAACGTATTTCTACATATGGCTTGTGTTTTAATATACATAGGGGTAAGAATAACGGTAGCCGATTCGATTCTCGTTTTATGGAAATCAACTTATTGGGACTTAGGAAAAGTGAATAGATACTTGTTATTAGTCTATATTAAATGTTTTACATCAATCTTATCTATATTATAAATAAGATGACGCAAATTATCACGCTTTTTCGTGCATAGGAAGTAAGTCAGAGAACCCAGTGTAAAGTGACTCCGTTTCTCAATATTCCCCCAAATTTGTAGAATAGATAATTTTAATAAGAGAATGTCAAAGTTAGTCAATTTCTTTTATAATTAGTTAGTAATTTACCCTTTTCTAACTTAGAAACACTTAAAGTACAAGGTTCTTTATTTTCTAAATAAGTTAAAAAAAAACGCAATGTGACCTTTAAAGTAACTTCCTTGCAGTTGTAGAGAGGTCAAAGACTCATATAGTATAATATTAGCTACAAGTACAAACGTCTAACAATATTTTAGCTGATTTTTATTATATTTTAATACGATATTCGGGGTCCTAACAGCCTTTTTTTATTTTTTAAAACAAAGTGCAGCGTTGAGTTCCGCCACTCGTAAATAAGGGGACTGATTTTGTAAGAATTTGAATATAAGGAATTAATTTGTTTAATTATATATAGGGCTTATTAGCTTCACGCTGTATCCCGCTGGCAGCAAAATATATCAAGATGACCCAAAATCAAATTATACAAAAATTTTAACAAAATCCATATGAACAACTTGTATAGAAAACTCCCCTAGAATTAGTTTAATATAGTAAAGCCCCGTCTATACAGTGCAGTGCATTCAACCCACCAGATAGTCGACTTGGGGTGTGTTTAACCGACTTGGAATAAAATCATTCTTAAAAAGTGTAGGACGTAGTGTCTTGTCAGTACGGCGTTGACTTCTGCCACTTAACACGCAATGCCTCGAAAAGCAGGCTAGGCAGAGAGAATTCACTGTCAAGACACTCCATTCCCCACGTCCCGCCCAATTTTTGAGATATTGCGTGTTGATTGGCGAAACTCAATCTCGCGTTTTGTCTTGTTATCAGAATGAAGAAATGAAAATTAATGTATTTCATTGTCTGAAATCGAACCCACGACTCTCGCGCTTACAGTAGATTAATTACTGAAGAACTTTTGTTATATCTTTGTTGTTTTTATGATGCGAGTGCGCATAAGTTAGTATATGATTCCGTGGCATATGATTAGTTAGCATATGATTTTTAAAGGGGATGTAATTTCAGACGATATTGTTTTCGAGGTCTTTATATATATATATTTTTTTATAATAAACTAAATACAATGAAAGAAAACAAAAAGTACTATTTCAGCACTCAACATTTTAAGCTCGAATCATTAATTTAAGGACTTTCTTTAATTAAATAGATTATATAAAGTATTCATTATCTGTGAACATTGTATATATGAGTGGGCACAGATAAAAAACACATACATACAGCTAATACAATGATATTAGATTAGGTCTGGGGTGGAATGACACCTGCTATCAACGCGATTTTTGCACAAATAAAAAATAAACCTTAAATAAGAGGTTATAAAGTTGATTTTGAAATAAGCTCATTAGTTTAATTGTTAGTTTTATTGCCGTGGTTGTGGGTTCGATCGATAATTTTGCAAGTTTGTGAGGCAATAGTTGATAGTTAAAAGGCTTATTGATTTAAGCTTTTGATATGAGATGAAGAAGTGTGGTTATGTCATGTTTCACAATATTAAAATTAATTTTGCAATTATCAATGTGGCCGTTTTAGGGGCATCGTCTGCTGAGCGGCGGAACTCAACGCCTCAAGTCAACTTGTAGGACAAGAGACAAGATTAGAGAGGGATAAAGAAAATATTATTTAATTTTATAAATAGAACAGATAACATCGATATCTTAGAGACAGCTAAAGATAATAAATTTCTAGCTCTTACCGCTTGAGAAGTTTGCCATAATCTTTATTACTAATAACACTGATCAGGTATTAAAAGTTGTAATTTAACGCCAATAGCTCAGTCGTTAAATGATCCACGTGCTGGTTGTGTATTCAAAATCTATATCTATTTCTACACTAATGTTACAAAGATGAAGAGTTTATTTGGTTGTTTTTCAAGAGAAGGTTTATATGTATAACTAGCTACCCAAACTTGGTTTCGCTTGCTAAAACTTATTGTTATATTATAGTCAAATTATAAGAAATCTTTACATAAATTTTAGTCTGTATTGTTCTCATGTATAAGCTATATTACTGTAAAGTTTCATCTAAATCCGTTCAGTAGTTTTTGTGTGAAAGATGAGCAGACAACCATCCTCATAAACTTCACATTTATATAAATTAATTAACTAATATTAAATATAGTAGGAAGTATAGTAGGATACATAGAAACGTATTATATTAGTGTAGTCCAAGCGTGCGACGCCGCGGGCGAAATGCTAGTCTTCTAATGGTACCTCTTGTCTTGAGGCAATTACGTGGCATTCTTTAGAACTTTTTTCGAAATCTATTATATTTCGGAAGAAATGAATTTAAACGATTGATGTCTAATTTTGTTCGTTCTTCGGCTTCACGCTGTATCCCGCTTGCAGGGTAAGTAGAGGGAACCTTACGTTCAGACACTCTGTCCCTTACGCCCAGTCTAATTTACAAGATATTGCCTGTTGGGTGGCGGAACATTCGGATTCCTCCAAGTTGGGATTAATCATTGATTCGTATCGATGACCCACCGTTAAGAAACCAGTGCAGACGGTTACCAACGGTCTTTTTGTACGTTGAAACGAAATAGAAACGATTCTAATAGTAAAAGTGAATTAGCGTCATGCTAGAGTAAGTTTTAAAGTAAAAAAGCTTAAAATTACTCATCTGTATCGTTCCGACGTTATTTTACGTTTTTAGCTAAAAAAAGTACTTTTACGAAGATAGTGATTGAAGTCGGTCTGAAAAACGGACTTAGCCTATCCTGCTATATGCGGGATACAGAGTGAAACTAAAAACATAAAGGCTCCAAATCCTCTTTGAACTCGTGACCGCTAAACAAAAAAAAATAAAACCATAAAAAAACTTGTACTATAAAAAAGTTAGTGTGAATGAGATAGCAATAGCTTTTTTTAATAGAGATGCATACAACCTGTTTGGTTCATCTTAAACGTACTTAGCATGTTGAATTATAAAATAGAAAGACCTCACCTGTATATAGCAGGGTAAGAATCGGTTGTGGGTTCGATTCCCATTCGGGGGTAGAATAATTTTCATTTCCTCGCTTCAGTAAGGCAAACCCTCGACATTCAGTTCCGCACTTAACACAGTGTCCTGAAATTTGGGTGGAATATGGAGAACAGATTATCTTATCACCAGGTTCCTCTGCCTATCCTGCTATATGCGGGATGAAGCTATGCCTGGTACTTTTAATAAATCGTTATCCTTATAGGATGTACATAATTAGTGTTAACAAATAACGGACATTAAGATTGTTCAACTCATTTAAATTTTAAGTTATAAATGGATAGACATATAATTGTCATATTGTTTCTAAGGGTTTTTTAAATATGTATAATTTAAAGGGGATTGTGTTTATTCAAATAATTTTTATTTTCCTGCTTTAATACACAAACTACTGTATAATAGTAATACAAAAAAACTGAACACCGCAATATCTTCAAAATTTGGCGAAAACTGGAGAACAGAGCCGCCAGTCCTACTATATGCGAGATACGGCGTGAAAAAACCTACACAAGTTTTAAACATAGTGTAAAGAAAAACCCTTTGTTTATTTGAATCTTGGACATTTCGTAAGAGACTATTGACTTGACAGTATTTTCCATTACATCATATGTGGCTGTATATTTAAACTTTCTATTTACACATTCGAATTACGAAAATCCCAGATCCCGTTCTAAATTCAAATTTTCGAACGCCAACGGCTTTTGAATTTGACGTTTGATTCGAATATCGAATGTCTTCCTGTGGTACTGGTTTTATGATTATTGAAATATGTAGTATTTTTTTTGGTAATATTTCAATATTATATAATTTTTCATCAATTAATATTTTTATATTATAATTAACTTGCGAGTATAGCAATTCATGAAGTAGATTTTTTTTTTGCTTTACGTTTTATCAGCATATACAGCAGTAGAGATAACCTAGTATTAAGACACTCGGTGCCTACGAGCTTGTAGGTTTGATTCCACTCGGGGGGAATCATTTTTTTTCATTTCTTCTTCGTTTTGGTAACAAGACAAAACCTGGTGTTAAGTTCCGCCACTCGCAAAGTTTCGAAAATTAGGCAGAAGATAGGGAAAATCATAACACGAAGTTCCCTCGGCCTACCCTACTATATGCGGGATACAGCGTGAAGCTGCTTTAGAAGTGTATTAGTACTAATTGAGCCATATATATCTTAACAGGCACTAGGCATGAGCTAACTGATAATACCGACAAGCAAATTATAAGCACTAAGTCTTAATTGAGAGCATCTGTCTTGGCTGTAGATTAAAAATATGATGTTACATATAAAACGCAATGGTAGTCGGTTCTATTGATAATAATACAAAATTTGTTGTTTCTTTTAACCTCATCATTTCTTCTCATAATATGGAGAATATAAGTATAGGCAGAAAGTTTTAAGATATTGTTTTACACTTTCCGCCCGAATTTAAGACATTACGAACCTATAACTATCGCCTTCACTGTGAGACACTGACCCTACTCCACCATAGCTACAAAAATATCTACTAATAATAATAGATTAAAAAAAACTAAATGACAACTTCCTATGTAACTCTTAGTCCGTCGGTGAAGGAATGCCGTCATACACCATGCCCATATTATACTCCATACTAAAGAGTACCTTTCAGTTTTTACCTCTAAGAATGTTAGAACTAAAATATAATATTACTAGATAGTGCTTCACTTGTGTTTCTCCAATTCTAGCTTTTAGTTTCTGAGATTAACGCGTTCGAACAAGCGAACTCAACAGCTTTATAATATAAGTATAGATAAACATATATACATACTTGTGTAGTCTCGAAAGTGGGGTCACTCTAAGTTTACGCTGCGATGGCAAGCATATAGGTAGAGGGAACCTAGAGTGTTTAGGCACACTCCCTTCCCTATGTCTTGTACAAGTTGGGAGAAAATAATTCTTTCCCTCTACTGGAAATTGAACCCACAACAATTGCATTATAAATAATATAAGTATACGACATTACAAGTAAAGCACTGATATAAGCCTAGTTTTATGACAACGCGTGGGAGACAAGACCGTTGAAGCCAGTTTCTTTTTTCTAACAAATCTTATAGAGCGTGTTTTTTTTCTACACATTCTATTTTTGTTTTAATCTGTAATTGTTTTAATGTTAGTTCTGGTATTGTTTGTCGTTATGGAACACCGCTTGACTTTTAACGCGATGATTTCAATTCGCGGGAAAGATTTTGTTTATGTTTATTTGTTTTTTAGCTTCACATTGCGTCCCGCGTAGCAGGATGGTGTGAAGCTATTTATTTCATAAGTAGGTTAAGATTTAGATTGTTTTAGAGGAATTTTTGATATTCGGCCATTGCCCTTTGAATATGAGCCCACGTTTAAACCAGTTTATCTTGACAGGATGTAGTACTCTCGAATACAAAAATTGTTTCAGTTTCACGCTTTATGGGCAGGTAGAACTTAGAGCTAAGACACTTCGTTCTCTCGGCACGTTATTGGGATATTGCGTTTTGCGGACCTCAGCGCCGCACTTAATCTCATCTCCGAAATGAAAAGCAAAGTATTATTCAACATATATATAATGTGCACGTGCAGTGCACGCTAATCTCAAAAACGGCTTAACCCATTTAAATACTGTTTTCATTATTACATTTTGGAAAAAAAATCTTAACATTCACATTTTGTTTTGGTTTTTGTTTATAAATATAAAAGTTTTCTCAATATAAAGTACACAATACAAAATAACTGGTTTCTTAAAATGTCAGATACTTAAGTTTTTAATGTATAGATATTGTCATTAAAATGAGAATGTTTTAATTAGATCTCGATAATAATCCAGGTTAATAAATAAATAATTGTGTAGTTTAAGCGGGCGAAGCCGCGAGCGGGTCGCTAACTGTTAATACAACTCTACACGACGATACTACATGATATAGATCAGTATGCTTATGAGAGGTACTACATAAACAGAATGACTAGAAAAGTTTAGTTTAGTTTTTCTAGTTAACTTTGGGATTAGTTTCTTATCTTACTGTAGTTTGGACTTGTATGTTGAAGCTTACGTGGTATATTAATATATACTAATATTATAAAGCTGAAAAGTTTGTTTATATGAACGCTCTATTCTTGGAACTACTACATCGAATTAAAAGATTCTTTTTGTGTTGGATTGTTTATCTATCGAGGAACGCTAGGCTAGGCTCTATACTTGAGATGTTTTACATCACGTTACTGGTTTCGAAGTAATACACTATAGACCTATTTTCCGCACTTAGAATGTGTCGTGTGCCAAACGTAGTATTAGTTATTTCTAATAAACACGCGGGCGCCGCAGATGCGAGTATATGAGGTCGTCGTGGTCTACCCTAGTACGTATGGGATACAGCGTGAAGCTAAAAAATCGTATTTATTATCTCTCTTAAATAATTTCTGATGTCCTAACCATGTGTTTACAGAAAAAGAATAATAAAAAGAAGCAAGAAATCCACACTCTGAGAACTGTCAAATTTGTAATTCTTTATAGCATAGTCAATACAGAAATCAGGCCCCCGGGGTCGTGACCTGTCAAACAAAAGCGCGCCAAATTCCCGTGCGAATCTGGATCATCTGTCTATTGTTGTTTTTTTTTTAAATTTCATTTCATTTCGAACACGGAAGCATAGGGTAAAGTTCAGGTACGGCCAAACTTTATACATATAGATAAAAGATTGCAATTTTCTCAGGACTTAGACCCTTTGTTGTGATACCAGATGGACTTCGTGGACCAAATCTTATTTTGAAAGTATTGGTTGTCAATTTTAAGGGCAGTAGATTTACGTCTCACATTATTTTTATTGTTACAGTTATTTTGATTTGGCCGTGACTGTATGTTGGTACGGATTTCTATAAACTAATTTTTTTTCTATTTGAACTACTACATTTAGTTCCTGAGATCAGCGCTGTCAACAAAAAAACTTTTGCTTAGTTTACTTTTGTTTTGTTTTTTTATTTCTTTAACTTCCTAATTATAGATTAAACATTAATGAAATAAAAGATATAAATTATAAATTCTTCTGTTTATTAACAAAAAATAGCAATTTTTTTTATTGAAAAACCAATTGTCGCCTGTACCTTTTTTTGCGTGGGCTTTAAAACGTTAAATGGAATATCCCGTTTTTTCCGTTCCTGTAGGAATTGCGCGTTCTACTCTCTTAGTGCTCCCCTACACTCCCTAACCTATATACGAGCAAAGTTTCACCTTTCTAAATTAGTCATTAGCCTCGCCTATGTGTTGTCTGGCAGTGTGAATTTTATAAGAACAGTACGGTAAAGGAAGAGTTTTATAAGAGTTTTTTTTTTAATATACATATGTAGATTCCACAGCATCCTGCATAATTCAAAACATTCCTTATCAACTGTTGCAAAAAAAACTCTTATCAGAGTTCATTAAAACAAATGATAAGAGATATGTAACGGAAAATGCATAAAACCGAGTTAGATATTGTTTACATCAAATTACAATAATAGGTTAAATGAAATATGCAAATATTTTTTTATGATTATTCTAAATTTTTTCGCTTTACGCTGTTTCCGCACATAGCTGGGCCGGCGGAGGAAACCTGGGGGACATAGTATTAAGACACTCTGTTCAAATTAACGTACTTCCGTTTCCCACTTTGCGCCGAATTTTGCAGGCATTGAGTGTTGACCTTACTACCAAATATTTAATAAATATATTAAATATTTAATTTCCTCGAATGGGAATCGACCCTCACCTTACAGGCGCACGCTTGTATCCTGCCCTGCGCAACGACTTGCCTCAGCGTAGAACCCTGAAAGTTTTTTTACTTAAATAAAAAATCCAATCAAACTCAACCGTGGGAAGGTCTATCTCTCAATATAGACAAATGTGATACTACTTTTTTATTATACGCATATATTTAAATAAATTTCGCAATTTCACGGTGTATGAATGAATTGGTAACCGGTTCAAATTCTTTTTTGTTAGAAATTAAAAAAAAACTTAACTAGCAAAGCAAAACTTAAGAGCAAAGTGTTAGAAAAAACGAATAATTATACCTTCAAATAAATTCAAACGAATTCAAGTGAAACGTGACTGTTGCAGGTTGAATTCCCTCTCGGAAAAATAAATTATTAGCATTTCTCTGTTCGGGCAAGATAAAGTGTGGCGTTGAGTTCCGCAATTCACGCAGTCTCGAATATTAGGTGATGTGTGGGGAACGGAGTGTTTTAACACTAGTTTTAGATTCGCTCCGCCTACCCTGCTGTATGCGGGATACAGCGTGAAACTAAAAATAACTTACATACATAAGTGTACTGCGGGTCATATGATTCGTTGTGAATTATGACGTAATTTCAACGGTTTCTTACTGAATGTACCCTATTATGGAAGAATTTGTCAAATGAAAAGAGACCTTATGTTTTAGGAACAAAGTTCTAAATTAGTTAAACAAACTAAAATTACTCTAATTTTAGAAGGAATTAAGAAATGAAACCCTTTTGTTTTAACAATTAATGAAAATAATTTCTTGTTGAATAGACCTTAATAGTTATATTATTTGCGATTATAATGAATTAGTTATTTATTCGAATAATGCTAGTTTAGTTTGGTTCCTTTTATCTTTTTGTATCCCGCACTAAGCAGAGTAGGCAGAGGAGACCTGGAAACCTGTTGCCATTAAGCCTCGTTCCCCACTTTCCACCGAATTCTGGAGGTGCTGAGTGTCGGAACTCAATGCCGCGCTTTGCCGTGTTACCAAGATTAAGGAAACGAGGACTTCCATCAACGGAGAGTTACATGGGAAGGGGTGTGATAAAAAATCTGATTAATTCGAATATCTTGAAATTTGTTTGGACTTATTTTTAGGCATGGAAAGTTCTTGAAAAAAAAACGTTCCAAAAATGGTTTTATTTTGGGCATACTTTCTTAGCTATATATTTAAATATTTCGATTACTTTTCTACAATAAATCCGTGCGATTTCAACCTGTTTATATCTTATTTATAATTCAAATAAAAACTAAACCAGACAAGAGTGTAATAAAAGCAACATGATCATTCATATCTAAATAGGTTGCAGCTAGAACGCTGTAAGTGGGTCACTAATAATTGAGACAATAACACTCATTTTGTAATCTAAACTAGACTCTTCCTGCGATTTTGTCTGCATTTAAGGAATTAAATACATAGAGTATGTAGGCAGCTTCACGCTATATACCGCATGGAGCGGGATAGGCAGAAGGAACTTTGTGTTAAGACACAAATGTTGAATGGAGAGAATCACTCTTCAAAATGAGGATCCAACCCACATCGCGTTTACGGAGTTAAACACTGACCCCTCACCACGAAGGCCAATAACAAAGAGTTTACTTTAAAAATAAAAAAAAAACCGTTACAGATTAAAAATTCTAATAATTTTAAAGTCCTTGGCCCATTTAGGCACTTGTTTAAGAGTTTGTTTCCGTTACATCAAAGATAAACAATGCGTCGCGTCTAATCTTTACTTGGAGGTCTTAGGAAATGTTTAAAATATACACAAATAAAAATAGTTTGTCTGTCTGACAATAATGTAGTTCTATTCTAATATTATAAAGCTGAATAGTTTGCTTGTTTGAACACTATAACCTCGGGAACTCCTGGTTAGGAATGAAAAAATATTTTTGGGTTAGATAGTCCATTTCTCGAGGGTATATATCATCCCGCTACGGTCAAGACGACTAAAGCTCAAGATGCAATGTCTTAAAAATATGAGAACGGAGTGTCTTAACACTAAGTTCCCTTTGCTTATTCTGCTGTATGATATTTAACAATATTTACCCGTTAGTCCTTTTTTTTTTAAAAAAAGCTATAAATAACTTAAAATAATTTCTATTTTTAATCTGCACATTTGGAGCTGTCAAACGTGCCGCTATTTTCGTAATGGCGCGGACCTTTTTTAAATTACTTCTGAAGATCTTTGTGCGATAACTTTTTTGTTTATTTAGTTGCTTTTAAACAATATTTCATAGATAACGACGCCTTAAAGAATCACATCATACAGCTTCACGCTGTATCCCAGCAGGACAGGCGTTACCTGCTATATGAACGGTACAGCGTGACGCCAAACACGTATATTTGTAACGCACGTGTATGGAACTAGTAATCAATAGATATTGAAAGTAAAATTGGGATGCATTGAAAAAATCTCATCTTAACACTGTGTGGTCCATTTTTTAAGGCTCAAACATCACTAAAAACCGTCCAAGACGTCCGTCCGTTACCTATTTTACGCTTTTATGGAATTTTGTGACAATGTAAAGTAATTTCCTGTGATTATTAGTATTATAAATACTGGTTGTGTATAACGTATGATACTAAATGAGGGAGGTAACTCTGACCCCAGGTATACCTAGTGGGTTACGACACGATTACCGTGATGTTCCTAATAGAGCCTGTATCTTATATAGCCTTCCTCGATAAATGGACTTTCAAAAGATTTCATCAACTTGCACCAGTAGTTACTGATATCATCGCCTTGAACCAAACATACTCCTTAGCTGGTCTCCTGCTCCCCTTCCTTCCTTTCTTATCAAATAGTGACTTTGATCTTAAAGCGGGAAACGGAATATTCTGACACTAAGTCTTATCTACATAATAATTAATGATTGTCATAATTTCATTTGGGCGGTAAACGCTTGGAGGAATCAAATATTTTCATTTCTTCACTCTGCTAACAAGACAAAGCGCAGCGTTTCCCCCACTCAACACACAATGTCTCGAGTGTCTTAGCACTAGGTTCCTTCTGCCTATCCTGCTAAATGCGGGATACTGCGTGAAGCCAAAAAATATTCAGTGAACAAAATTAAATGTACTGAACATAATCTAACCAGATGTTAGTTTTAAATTCTGTCACATACGAGTGGGCACGGCCGCCATATGTTCTACGCGGGAGTACAACGGGGAGGTAACGGAGGTTGAGCTGTATATTTAGTTTCTATATTGTTGATGGGTGGCCGTTTTTGGAGATTAACGTTTTTGGAAGTATTAGTTCGTTGACTCAACAAACTAACAGCGTTGAGTTCCGCCACTCAACACGCAATGCCTCTAGGATTATGAGGAAAATTGGAAAAATTCCCTGTGCCTGCCCTGTCATGTGCGAGATACTGCGTGAAGTGCTTATAAAAATTATTTCCGGTGGATATTGCTGATTGGGTAGCAATTTTAAAAACAAAACATCTTCACGTATTTAGACCACTAGGGTAGACAGAGGAAAGCTAGTGATGAGACACTCCTTTCCCCAGTATTAGTATTTATGAGTTATATATCTATATATACATATTATGTCCATTCATTGAGGTTTCTTGAATGAACGCCGGATGTTAGTACAGGATTTGAGCTCCACTTGCCGAGGGCCCTTCGTATATCGTCTTTCACCGCGATATTTACTGGCCACTTGAGTCATACACACATACAAATTTTAAAAAAAAACACACTGTATATCTATATTAGAACGTGCAAGCAAACATACTTTTCAGCTTACAAATTAGTATAGATATATCAATAGAACGTAGTTAAGACACTCTGTATTTACTTTCCTGGAGCCAATTATTGGAATCAAACCTACAACCATCGCGTTTACAATGAAATACTTTAATATCGCTACGTTGTTGTTTAACTTACTGACACTTACTTATTTAGAAAACGTATAAAAATTTGAACGCAGCGGGACTCGAACCCGCGCCTCCTGGAAACCGACCAGGCGCTCTGACCACTAAGCCATGCGTTCTNGTGGTCAGAGCGCCTGGTCGGTTTCCAGGAGGCGCGGGTTCGAGTCCCGCTGCGTTCAAATTTTTATACGTTTTCTAAATAAGTATTTTTCTTTCCTAAGTGTGGAATAACACTTTAAAAAAATGTTTAAAAAATTACTGACACTTGTTATGGCCTAATTGAAAAAAGACGATAATTGTTTTTTATTTTAACCAATTGTTAAAGTAAATTTTTGTTTTTAAAAGATATTTTATACAGGTATCTATTATTGACAATATATTTATTTTATTTAGATCTGTGGTTAATATAACACTCTGACAGACAGAAAACCAAATCGTTTCTTTACGGTTTTCGTTTTTTTTACTGAAAAAATCAAAGCCATGTTTTTTTAGTTTTTTTAACTTAACCGGATAAGGAAGCACGTGCGCAGAAAATAATAGGTCACCTTTATTAAGATATACCATCCTATTCACAATTTACGTTTAAGTACACGTTTCGCTAAAAATTTGGTATAATTAAAGATCAAGTATTAAAAACTTGTTAAATGGTATTTTTATTTCTTAATCCATCACTAGTTACTTATAAGAATATACCTAATTTACCTTATTTTCATGTCTTTAAAAGTATTCCTTAAGGAATCAGTGCTTATGAAACGTACCGAAAAACAGAAACAAAACAAGTATAATTTTTTTTTATTCTCATTAAGTCGGGTTAATTTATAAAGAATTACTTAATAACCACATTTACTGTGAGAAAATGCGATTTGATCTGCACAGTACTCGAAACCGCAACCTCCGGTGTATAAAAAAATTAAAAATACCTTCTTGAACGCATAATTTACAAAGCAAAGACAAATTTAGAAATGCCAAGTAAACTTAAAGTGTTCATTTCCGAACGTAAGCGTAAACAAAAGTGTTTAGTATTTTTGTTTTTAGACCAACGCTACGATACAGTACGGTCGATGAGTCGTGGCCGCCCAGAAATTATGTAAATGGCTGCGCAGATTTGATTTTAGGTTATTTTCTTATTTATGATATTTTTTCGTTCCGAGCGCGAATGCACAAAGCCCAAAAGTTGAGAAAAGTTAATTTCAGGGCGGCCGCAACTCGTCGACCGTGTTGTACAATGTACATACAGTCATGACCGTTACAGATCGATATTGTAGTCTGTTTAGTTGTTGAGGGTGGCTGAAGCGTTGAGGGGCTTGATAAATAGATTTATTTTGATTTTGAACATTTTTTTTATATAGCAGTAGACAGGCAACCTAGTATTAAGATACTCCGTTCTTCACTTTCTGACAATTTTTTGAGACATTCGCTTTGTTTGCGCTTTCTCTAATAGGGCGAAGAGATAAAAATAATTTAAATATGAGGAATATTTGGGCGAGGCGTAATCGAACCCATAATAGTCACGTCAGATATTGTAACACTGCGACTCGACGACCTCAATATTATACTAATGTATTGTTGCTTAGGGTGGTTAAGGCGTTGGGGGGCTTGACAAATTGATTTATTTTCATTTTTATAGATTTTGAAAATTTTTTTACTAATATAATTGTGTAGGTACGGCTATTCTTGTAATATTAAGTATATAATATCCATTTAATTTTTAAAAATTAAACTTTTAAAACATTACTAAAATCATATAAAAAATGATTGTATAATAATTAAAAATCATCGAAACATAAAAATGATAGTTATCCTGTCTAAATTGACCATGAAATAAAATATTTGAACTTGAAAATTTTGCGAAATGTCACTATTATCTATGTGCATATCTTATCAGTATCATCTGTCAGTTCCCCCTAGTTCCGATTAAGGTCAGCGCTCGCGAATATTTAAAAAAAAACGAAAACGCCGAATGGTTTAACGCCTTCGCCTCAAACTCAAGACGCAAAGGTGCAATATGTACCAATTATTTGCAGCTGCATTACCCAGCTGCATAGATTTAATTCACTTGTCGTTATACTATTGTTGGATTAAAAAGAAATATGTATAGTCTGTATTTTTTTTTCAAGGTGGCAGATGTTGTGGCACGCGCCAAGATTTCTTACCTTTGACCCAATCAATGTTGCATTGGCAGATAACGGCGCTACCGTTGCTTTCTATTGTTGGGAAGACGTTATTTTTTTTCATGATTAGGATTTATAAATTTTAGCCGTTGCCTATTGTTGAACTGTTGATTTTTTTTTAATTATTATTAATTAAATTACATTTTGATTTGAACGTTATAGATTTAACTTAAAATTATTATTTATGATTAAATATTGTAATGTAATAATACCTAATCCATTCTAAACAATTATTTTTCCTCATATATAATGAATATACTATTAAAATATCCTTATTTGTTATACATAATATGATATTTACAGAATTTTAAGTAATCGTGTATGTGACGGTGAACTGTTAAATACGATGTTTATAAGTTCGATTCTGATATTTTCTTACTAGAACTGACGACGATACGGATACGCTACCTATGTATGTATATTGTATATAGATAATAAACAGTGAAATTTTGCAAATAAAAAAAAATAACATGAAGTTTATGACCAGATTACAGATAACTGTAACTATTATTATTTTCTATCTTTTTATTTAATATAACGTATGCAAAATACATTGCTATTTATACAATCATTTTAATTTATTTATTTAAATTTTTTACATGTCATGTCTATTTTAAGACAAAATGCGTTTAGTTCATTTGACTAACAAAGTGTCTTAACACGAAATTCTTTTCGCCTATAAGCAAAAAACATTACTTTTATAGCACGTGCCCATAGAGTATGCATTATTTTTTTTGTAAACTTGAATGAACCCAATTGTACTCCCCCAACTATAGATAGGCACGTGTGTTCAAAATGTGTAAATAGAGGTACAAGGTTCAAAAAAAGATGTCAGCTGTAGTGTGCGCGTGCGCAACGCAAAGTGTACTTTTGTTGACGCAATTGATACGATTTTGGTAGATTATCCTGTAGTAGGATATAGAAAAATTGATTAATAAATAATTGTTAATTTTCATTAATTTTACTTTACACAGTTTATTTTAATATATTACTTATGTTTTTGAATTATGACGTTTAGAATACTTTTATTGTTCAGAAGGTTTTCGTTTTTTTTAATTAATATTAAAATTTTAATAAAAACACAAAATTTCTCGTTATTATCATACTGGCTGGTCCAACAATGACGTATTTGCACTTTGAGATATTAGCGCAATCTATTTTTGTAAATAGTGTTTTAACTCGAAATCATCGATGTTTTATATTTAATTATGAAGTATGTAGATATAACATCTAACACGCGTATTATGTTGCAATAGGCGTGTCCTAACTCTCTGTTGACCCCACGCTGTGACAACAAGTATACCGTTACTGTCTATATTAAGAAGAATTAGCACTGGCCCTCCCGTAAAGATGGTAATGACGCTACAAACATTGAAATTAAGATACACACATATATACATTTTTACAGATGCTCTTAGGCTTTTTTTTCGGACCCACAACTTTAAAGAATCTCTATTATTTTTCATTTTTTTGCGTTTAATTCATATATTTTTTTTCTATCATTATCATTCGACTAAATTAAAACCATATCTCCCATGTAACAGAAAAGTCGGTAAGGGATGTAACCCCTCTATACGTTATAACGGTTTTCCATCGATTTTTTCTTTATACAGAGGGTTGATAGCGTGTTGTACCGTTTATTTTTAGTTCGATAGTGCATTTTTATTGGTTCTCAGTATTTTGGGTATGTTATTGGCTCCAAGGGTCACTAGTTTGATTCTTAGTCGACCTTTTTGTGATTAGGCTGATGGTTTAATGAATGTCCCATGAGTTTTTGTGTTATATAATTGGTTTAATTACGTTAAATATCGTTTAAAGTTTAGCTTTGCGTCTTACAATATCTTTAAATAATAAGGTATTACGGAAAGAAAATCTTTAATTTGGTTTCAGTTTAAAGTTTTGATTATGCGTGAAATATTGTAACCGCATCCTGTAACAGGATGAGATCGAATTCCTCAATTAACCTTCGCAAACACATGTTGGTTAATTTAACGGTTTTAGTTAAATATTATATCCTATTTCCGCGGATTACCAATTGCTTTTGCTTCTGTTTTTTCTCAAGTTTTTTTTTTAGAAACCGCAGTTTGACATCTGTCCTTCTTTGCCTTGAATTTCAGTATTTGCGTAACAGTTGCTAAATAAATATAATAATAATATAATTTTAAAATCTTGAATGGTTGACTAAACATCAGAGCGCTTGGATGGTTCCAAGAGAGCTCGAATCCATCTGCTTAAATTTTTATACGTTTTGTAAAAAAAAGAAATATTAAGATTATTCACTTGGCAAAAATTTTTTATATAATATTAGTATCCCATCATAAGCCTGTCGTTTACTGTATATAAAGATACGTCAATGAGTTCGATCTTCGTTTCTTCGCATCCAACCGTGGCCAGCCGCTTTGCGTATGTGGTCACCACACTTATCTGGACGTCTCATCGGTTACCTTTTCAAGTTGCTAATCCTTCGGGCTGTGTCCATAACTTTGGATCTCTGTTGGATGATTTAGTTCCAAATCCGATGCTATAAAGATACTTCAAAAATAGCCCTTTAGAAGGATCAAAATCAGCTGACTCTTGAACTAGTTTGAACACGTCTTCTTACAGAAATGGGTCTCTTTATACAATAACTTGAATATATATACTTGCATTATTATTTTTTAATTTCTTATTAATGCAAAATCATTTAGAAATTGAAAGAAGCGCTAAGTGACGTATTGAAATGTTTATCTCCATTATAACAGTATTTAAAACAGGATTTAAGTAAAAAAACCGTTGCAAAAAACGTCAAGACGTTCCAAATTCAAACGTCAAAACCGTTCAGAAACTCGCTTTCTTTTTAATGCAACTCGCACAAAGGCAAAGGCACAATGATGCACCACTTGATTCAGCCTAAAATCACAAAAGCGCCTGATTTGAATAAATATTTTGTCTGCAACCCTTTTTTAGTTTTAAAGAACTACTTACTGTGTCCCTAAAGCTGTAAGGACGTTATTTGGATGCATCATGTGGAACGGGCAGGTTTTGTGACGGTTATACAAATCATTTGTGATCCCATTATTTTATTTAATTTTATTAAAATAATGGGATCACACTTTTCAATCAATTGAGGATCGCAATTATAGTCGAAAAGTGCAAACTGTTGTTTGTTCACACCTCTTTATTTTTGATCTGTACTCGATGAATCGTATACTGTTTTGATTCGTGAAATACACATAAAATTATTACTTATTGTTGAGTTTTATAATATAGATATATTTAAAATAACAGTAAGTAAAAAAATATTTTAGACTAGTCGTAGCCCGCAAGCAAAACCTTGTTAGCGTTTACTTAAAGAAGTAAAATAGTATTCCCGTTTCTCACGATATCGCAGGAATATAGAGAAATCCTCTCTTAGTTCCCCACACTCTCTACAATTTACCTACATGCAAAATTTAAGTCCTGTAGTTTCCGCGCGTTGTCTGTCTGTCACTCGGTAACGGAAGAGTTTTATATATACATACATCAAAGTCGTTCCCCCGTCCGTTATGCCGTTAACAGCAAAAAACTGCCTTTAAAGTCGTGATAAGATTGCAACGAATGCATTGTTAGAACTCTTGGGGAGCAAATTTAGCTTCTTTGGTACAAGAATAAATAGGGAAGAATATTCACTTAACGGTTTTTGAACGATAATGTACATTTAATAACGTTTAAGATTTTCTTTATATTTAAATTTATTGGATGGAGAGGCCTTATGGTTGCGAGTTTAATTCCCACTCAGACTAAATTCATTTTCTCGCTCTGGTAACAAAACAAAATAAGATTGAGTTTCATCATACGTACACGAAATATATCGAAAATAAGAGAACGTACCCTGCTATGCAGAAAAAAGGCTGAAACTATAAAAAATAATGAAAGATCCGTAGTGGAACAGGGTCTTACTATAAACGCGAATTTTTTTGGCAGAACGCAACGCCGCTCTTTGTCTTCATACTAGAGCTAGGAAATTAAAGTAATCTATTGTCCCGAATGAGAATCGAACCCACTATCGTCAGACGCTGTGGCGCTGAGCCACACCGCCAGATGAGAGAGATGTATGAAGATCATATTAATATTCCCATCCCATTACATATCATCCGTCCGTTGGTAATAACGGAGATGTACAGATTTATTCATAAGGATCGACGACGGCATTGCCCAAACTGTTTAATATTGATCATTTAACCGATTTCACTATTGTCATGTAACATATATTTTAAAATCTATTGTTGATGAATGATTTAGTAAAATATATTCAAAATTATGTGCACCTTTCATGTTTTACAATTATCCCTATTACAAATAAAGACTAAAAAATTGAACGTACTACCGTATCTTAAGTATTTTATGAGACAGAAAAATTATAAAAAAATGAATTATATAATACTTTTTGTTATGACAATTTTGTTAACAAATAAATAACTTATCAACAAAATAATTACAATCTAAACAAATTAATTAGTATAAAAAAACAGATCTTCTGTTTCTCTTTTGTTTATCATAAAAGAAATACTTTTCCGAAATTTATTTAAAAATGATTTATTCAATTCATATACATAATAATTTAACTTATAAACTAAAGTCAATTAGAATCTATATAAATTAATACATTTAAAAATGTTTAAATTACTTTTTAATCTGACAGCTCACGTCAAGTTAAACCGCGCGAATTTATTACCGGCCACTTTCTTTTTAATCTAACTGAAATTAGTTACAAAACTTAAAATTATACATTATATCATTTTAAAAGGCCACTATGTGAATTTTATATTAAAATACGTTCACATAACCTTCTTGCCACCATGTTTTATAAAGGTAATAAGTAAATCCAGTTTAATTTTCAATAGTCGATATGAAATTTGTTAATAAAAAGTCCCCTTAAGTAATCTTTTTCATTGTTATCTTTAAAAGACATCGTGGGACTTTCGATTTTTTTGTTACAAATCATTTGTTAAACTATTTAATATGGGGCGTTGAGATTTAATATTTAATTTAGGTTAGTTTTAAAATACTAATATAATGGTATTTGTATAAATTTTATTATTATTTTTTGAGTTTATATTAATTGTTGACGATTTATATATCAATTATTTAATAAATTTTAATGATTCTTTATTACGAATGTGACTAAATTATTAACTTATCAATATCTGTTATTGTATAATTATGTATGGACATATTTTTTTTCTTAAATATTTTCCTTGTGTTATGAGAAATTTCTAAGAACACAGTGTATGCCTTTTTACATAACTCATTTTATTTTGTAAAAATAAAGAAACAATGACGTTAATGCAAATATTGTACATATATTTTTTAAATAATATATTGTGTATTTATATGTATTATTAACAATCTTTTATTAAATATACATTTTAACAAAAAGATTAAACATTACTCAATATTTTTTTTCTTATTTTTACAGATTAATAACAGAAAATTTCAAAATTAACTCTGGTAACAGCGCCACAAAAAGGAAACAAGAAGAGGCCATTACAAATAACTATAGAATTAAAATGATACCACACTCATTAGATTTTAATAGACAATCTCCGCTGAATTCCCCAAAAGCTACACCATCAAAGCGAAGAATTTTAGGCGAAATAACTAATTCTCCTCTATTCAGACCAAAAGATTCGCCAACTATGGAAAGATTGAAAAAAACACCACTATTAGATAAGAAATCTCCACAGATTGATCGTAATTCACTATCACCTTTGACTAGCCGTGGAACTTTGAAGCGGAGTTCAAAAATAACTAGGATTTTTGAAGAACGGAGTAAATTTAAGATGTCTAATAAGGAAAATGACTTTATAAGTGAGACTTTTTTGAAGTTAGATGTTGAAGAAGAAACAAGAGACTGTTCGTTCGATGGGAATTTTTCTAAAATCAACAACTGGTCGATAAGTAAGGTAAATTACCTGAATTTTGTTTTTTTTTATTTTGTCATAAAAAAAATTAAAAAATTCAGTAATTTTCACAGCCAGGATCTTTCTTTTTGGTAATATGTTAGTGTTTCTTAATTTTTTTATTGTTTTGAATTTAATATAATAGCTAAGTAATATAAATTGTATTTGTATAGACAACCATAGCACGTTGTGGGTTCAATTCCCATTCAGGGAATTGATTACCAAAAATTTGTTACAGAGATAGTGGTTAACTGTATGTATCTGCAATGGTTGTGGGGTTGTTTTCCACATGGGGCAATGTGAAAGAGAAAAAGACCAGCTTGAGTTCTGCTACTTGAGACAGAATGTTGTTTACTAGCTGGAAAACATGGAATGGACATTACATGGACTTAACATTATTTTTTTTCTATCCTACTATGTTTAAATAAAAAAATATAAAGATGATCATTTTAAATTTTAACAGTTAAACTATAAAAAAATAAAACTATTTTTTGTTCTCTTTACAGTTGGACTTCACAGACGCCTTACAATCTACTTCATATGAGAAAAAATCCAAAATGGACATTTTTGTGCCAGAAAAAGAGGAGACTTTAGACACTGAGTTTGAAACGCTACATGATTTGGAAGAAGAATTCGATTCCCATAATTTTGACGAATGTACCAAATATGAAATAATTTCTACTGACAGTCCTGACATAATATCAAGTGGGAGACAAAATTCTCGGAAGATCAAGTCGAAAAATTTCATTTTTGGTGCTCCATTATCAGAAAATGAAGCTTCCACGTCATTTAATAAGCAAAATCCGATTAGAACTTTAAATTTTGAGGATGAAAGTTTCGAATTCACGTCACCAGCAGCTAAAAAGAGTATTTCAGTTAAAAAATCACTAAAATTCACTGAGACTCCTACAAAAAATATTTTGAGACACGAACGTAGCGATTCAAGTATAGGGTCCATGTCACTATCACCATCTTCTACAAAGTTAAGGATTTTTCCTTCAGAATCTACAACTTCTATGGAAAGTGGATTTATTTCTGAGTTAGAAGAACCATTTTTAGATATTGATGAAATATCGAATTCACCTAAAATGGAAAATTTCAATGAGCTACTATCGGGACAGATAAAAAATAATTTTGAACCATTCTCATTAAAAAGACCATTCCACAGGAGCTTAAGCTTCAATCCGAAAGCTAAAGTTTCGCTTTTTTCTATAACGGAAAGCCCAAAGAAGTCGAGTAAGCGATCGGAGCGAAGCGAAACGGAGAATGTTTCGAGTAAACGGAGGAAATCTAACTGCCAGAGTCCATTGAAAGTTCAAAAGCCTGTGCTGCAAAGGGCTTTCTCGGAAAATAACGCATCCATAATGTCAGCTTTGGCTAGATGTGAGTATTTTTTTTGGTTGTCAGTTTTGTGCAGTTTTAATATATCATATTTTTTTGTATTAAATTAAAGAAGTCAGTCATTTTTGAGTGTTTTCTTTACTTTAAATTAGAAATGCGTATTTTTTGAATTTCGTAAACTAAGTGATTCCTTATTATTAAATAAAAATTGAAAGAAGTTAAAATTTAATCCAAGTGTTTAATTTAAAGTGTGTAAAAAAAGTGAAGATCCTATTAAATCAAAAACTTTTTGATTCTTAATAATACAACATTACGCTATAAAACCATAAAAAAAATAATCAAAATTTCTTTTTTAGCTGCCGGAGATCCAGATTTAATAGGCGATTTCTCTCTACCTTTTGCCTTACCGCTAACTAACGGCGAGCATAGAGATCTAAAATCTATATCGTGCGAAACACTTGCCGGGCTAATAAAAGGAGAGTACTCGCACTGTATTAATGATTTTAAGGTAAATTGAAACTTCGTTTTAGTTTTTTTCTTCTTTAAAAATTGTTTAAATTTTTAAAAAAATGTGTTTTTGGTGTGATTTTTCCTTTTTGTCTGTTGTTTCCTTTTTGTTTCTATTTACATATATCTATTTTAATGATTAGTAAATTTTATAAGGGCAATGGTGGTGGACTCAATACTCGCCTAGCTCAAATCATATTATAAAGAAATGTTTATTCTATATAAATATAAACATATCTTTATTTATTTACTAGCTTTTAACTGCGTCTTCCCACCGGTAGTCAAATTCTATACCAAAAATAATTGAGACTTGCGTTCCACCAAACTTCCATTTTATCATGTGTTTATAGACATATTACATTACTGTAATCTTACTATATAATATTATATGGATGGTTGTTTGTTCTACTTTTAAGCAAAAACTGCTGATCAGATTTCAATGAAAATTCACAATAATATAGCTTATACGTAAGAATAACACATAGGATACAATTTATGTGAACATTTTATATAATTTGGTTATAATATAAGTACAAGTTTAGACGTTCTATATAATAAATTCTTTTTTTTCTCTCGCAGGTAATAGACTGCAGGTATCCCTACGAGTATGACGGCGGCCATATATTGGGAGCAATAAATTTGCACACACAATCACAAGTTTTATCGTTAATTAATGAGCCGGTCAGACCTAAAGAGGAGAAGCGATCGATATTGGTGTTCCACTGCGAGTTCTCATTGGAGAGGGGACCTAAGTTGTAAGTAACATGTGTTTATTTTATAAAAATCAAGAAAGTTATTGAAGTTTTAAATGAAATGTGTTTATAATACTAAAAAATATATATGAGTACATTTTTCTCATACAGCATAGTAAGCTATTTACGGGACATTGCGTATTGAGTCGTGGAAGTTATTGCCGCGTTTTGTCTTGGTACCAGAGCGAGGAAATCAAAATTATTTATTTATTCCCCCGAACGGGAACGGCCGGACACCGTGCCGTTGCTTCACGATGGCCAACTTTTTGAAAAAAGGCTTAATATCTACTAAAATAAATGCTTTTGTTTAAAAATAAATGTTATTGTTTATATTTTTTCATTTAAACATTAAAACTATTACATTTAAACAAAAAACGAATTCTTCAACCAAAAACAAGTTTACAAACATGAAATTAATACTTTCTCTTATATACTCTGAACGTTCAATAAATATTCTTATTAGTATCACAAATTGTTAAAATAAGTAAATAAAACGAATTATTTATAAAACTTTCTTTTTACAGGTCAAGGTTCCTCCGTTCATCAGACAGGGCGAAGCACAAGGAAGACTATCCTTCTTTAAATTATCCCGAAATATATCTACTACACCAAGGATATAGGTCTTTTTATCAAAGCTATCCAGATCTTTGCACTCCCACCGGCTACACCGCCATGTTAGACCCGAAACACAGAGATTCATTGAAAAAACATCAATCTAACTCGAACACAAACAAATATAGGAATAGATTGTTATAAATGTGCAATTTTATGCTAAAATAACTATTTTTGACGTGACAATTTGACGGTCTATTGGTTTTTACACAAAATGTGGCAAATAAATTTTGTTTTGGGGTTCATTTTGGTAAAAAATATCGGTCTTTTCAGTAGACTGTTGGTCTTTTATCTAGATATTTCTTAAAGTATGACAGAAGCATTTAATTTTTTTTTATTATTATAAATATATTGTAAATAAAAAAATATGCCATATTATTAATAATAATAACTTTTAAGTACAAAATAGGTTATATGATATCCCACCTCTAATTTATGAATAAGATTTTTTTAGATCTAAGACATAAGGCAATATTTAGAAAAAAATTACGAAAAATTTTCAAAATTTCAACATTTCATTTATATTGAGCTTTAGTTTTGTTTTTTTTTTAGATATTTTTTTATTTTTTATTTGTATAAGCTTTAATCTTAGTGTTCTAACAAAGATAGTGTTATTATAATAAATAAATAGACCAATTTTAATAAAATTCGCGTAAAATAATAGATAGTGACTTTTTTGAGAAAAATAATAAAAAAAAAATTCAACAGTTTTCTTTAACGTTCATTCGAACAAAAATAACTTTGTTCGAATGAACGTTAAAGAAAACTTTTAAAATTTTTATTTTCTTACAAATTTTAATTTTTTTCTAATTTTTCACTTTGTTTCGTTAGGTTGTAATTAAGTGCCATTTTTTAAACAGGTTTTTTTAGAATTAAGTCTGTAGAATTTTTTTATATCATTATTTTTCGAACTTCTTTTATGTTATATTATGACTGTATCTGCAAATATTATAAGTTTTTATTTTTGTATAATATTATTTATGAAACAAAAAATTATTGGACTAAATAGTTTTATATGATCAGAATGAAATATTGTAAGAAAAAACATTCTGCTTCAGATCTTTCCAATGAAATATATTTTTTTTATGTACGTCTAATTCAAAATTACTATTAGGTAATGAATTTTTTGTATAAATAAAGCCAGATTCAGTTTAGTATAACATAAAAGAATGTTAAATAAATATATAAATAACATCGATTTTTAAATAAACACGTTTTTCAAATGAAAACATAATAAAAAATGATTTACTGATTGACTGTAAACGTGGTGGTTATGGGTTCGATTCCCATTCGGGTAATGTTTTCAATGTAATGTTTTCAATTCTTCGCTGTTGTCAGGTAAAACGCGGTGTTGAATTCCGCAGATCAACACGCAATGTCTCGGAAAGAAAACAGTTTATTTTTAAGAAATAAGTTTTTATTTAAAAATCGGTGCTCAAATTAAATCTTCATATGTGTTGTGAATAAAATATTCATTATTTAATAAGATGAAACGGAAAATTACGTCAATAAGTTTTTAAATAGTGATGTTTTATTCCTTTCATATTGAAATATTCGATGATAGTTGATGATAACTAAATTGAAGGCAATACTTATAATACGCTTTTATTATGTTTAAATGAAAGAAAAAGATTTTATTTTATTACATTTAAAAAACATTATGACGTCGTGGAAATTTATTGTTTGAGCTTAACTAAAATATATTTTTTAAAAAGTTAATGCGTTTTTAAACCATTTGTGATTTTTTTTTTGTAAATATTTTAAAATATTTCACCCACAGGTTATTAATTATTATTTTTTTTATATATTTTTTAAACTATATCTGAATATATAGACTTAATTAAGACTATTTTTTTGATAAGCTCAAACATAAAATTTTTGAGATTTTTCCGGTGAAAACTGTGAAATATTTTTTACGCTTATTAGAATATAATATATTGTAAATATAAAAAAATAAATAAATTAAGTTAATTGAAAATAAATATAATAAAATTCTTTAAGTATCTGTATTTTATGTAATTTGGGTTTTCTTTTCTTAATATTAAGTAAATTTTTTGACTAAAGCAAAGTTTTAAGTAATTTTTGATATTTTTTTAATAATTTCGGTAATAATATTATAAATTTCATATATTTCATAATTGATTAAAAAGTGGTGTATCTCATTTTTTTTAAATAACAAAATAAAAAAACCTTTCCTTACTTCTCATTACTAAAAGAAAATGATAAGTCTCTGTAAGAATCTCTGTAGTAACTTAACTAGAACTTATCAATTTGAGATAATTACAATAGTTCTTTATTTTGTTTTTCATTCGTCTCTACAACGTTTTTTTAATATTTACATTTTTTTTCAATTTCATTACGTTTTTATTTCTCAATATTATGCTCTGGTTTGAATTGTTTAAACATGCAATAAATATGAATAAGGCTTGTTTCATTTGTGTTTAAAACAACTTTAAGGTAAATGTTAAACACAAATATAATGCAGGTGTGCTTAAACAATTAAAGTTATTATTAAATATCAATTTAAATTGAGTTGCACCACATTTCTTTTATTTTATAAATTACTGTATTTTTGTAAATAAATCGTGTTTTTAATTTTTTTTTAACAAAAAGTGTCATTTCGTATATTTTTTAACTAATATATTAATAATGAATAGTTTACGAGATAGGTTAAATTGATGAATAAATTAATTATAAAATTTCATATATATATATTGGTTTTTTATTCTTTCTCCTCCCCACGAGGACTCTAGCCCCATAGCTCGGGGAGCTTATTTTTTGATAAATTTTATATCTTCGCTTTGGCTTCTGCTTCCTTGTTAATAATATGAATTCAGTAATACTCGCGCAGTGACCAAGTGTGTCCGAATTCAGATATGTTTTGTATATTGAATAACATTATTATAATATTTAAATTATTTTCTATTCCCCACACCGCTCTGGAGTCTGGACAGACGCAGATGGAAAAGGTTGAAGGAGGCTTTTGTCGATTGGCAAACTGACCGGCAAAAATATAGCAGAAACTAAATAATCAATTAATTATAAATTTGTAATTTATTAATTTTAGTTCAAGTTTGAATTGTGATGAGAAGCAGTTCAGTTGTTACTCAGCTCTGGTAGACAGCGCGCGGCGTTGAGTGCTGCCGCTTGACGGGCAAGATTAAACCAATCATATATGATACCACGTGAAACTAAACCAATATTCGAACAAAGTATAAAGGGTATGGTTCATAACTAAATTTAATATAATTGTAATTCAATTATTGTAAACGGGTCACAAGTTCAATTTACACAAGCAATATTGTATGACAGAGCATTGCTCAGTAAAAAATTGTAGGTACAGAAAAAGTATCTGTGTAATTTTAAAATAAAATAAAGTTTACATTTACATGTCATGAAAAATTTAAGAATGTTTGAACAGGAACAAAAATTACAGCGTTAGGTTCCGCATTGAAAATCAAATTACTCTCTATGTTTTGGATTAAATTGCATAAGAACATTCTCGATTTTGAGTGCACTCTTCGTTATGTTTTTCTTATTGGAGGCTCTAATAATTTAAAAACATTTGTTTTATATGAATATATAAATTGATAAAATTGATTTATTGATGTTTTTACGGGTTTCAAGGAATTATTTTTATTGACTTATTATAATTTTATTTTGTTTGTGTTTATTGAGTTATTATAAATATTTTATTTTAGAGGCCGGTCGTGGCGCAGCGGCACGAGGTGTGACTGCAAAACCGACTGGTTGTGGGTTCGATCCATCCATTTCTTCATCCATTCATTCCATTTCTTCGCTCTGGTGTCGAGGTTAAGCGCGGCGTTGAGTTCTGCCACTCAACACGCAATGCCTCCAGAATTCGGCAGAAAGTGGGGAACGGAGTGTCTTAACACTAGGTTCCCTCTGCCTACCCTGCTGTGTGCGGGATACAGCGTGAAGCTAATTTAATTTAATTTTTTTTTTTTTATAAATATTTTATCTCCTCGAGTGGGGATCGAATCCACAACCAGTCGATTTTACAGTCACACTCTGTTCCGCTGCGCCACGACTGACCTCACTACACTACTAAACAAATAAAACTAAATAAAATTAATTGATACATTTATTTTAATAAAAAACACAGTTTTTTAATTTTATATTTATTTTACAATTTTAAAATGTTTTTTTATATATTAAAATACTGGCACATTGACTAGATGAAAAAAATAAACGGACAATTATATTATTTAAAACAACATCTATATATTTACTAATAAAACTAAAGTTGAAGAGTTCATTTTGTTGTAAACGCACTAATCTCAGGAACTACTGGTTCTAATTGAAAGATTCTTTTTGTGTAGTACAGTACATTTATGAAGGAAGGCTATAGTATCATCACGTCAATCGTGTCGACGTGGCCTACTGTACCGGCGGTCGGTCACCTCTCACGTTAGTGTGTCATGTCACATGTGTCATACACGACGGGTGGTTGCTTCCATTTAACTATAGACGAAGATACTGGTTAAAACTAGTCTTGAATAATATTAGGAGGAGAGAAGAGAGTTTTTTTAATAAAACAACTTACGTCTTATTCAAAATGTACCTAGTATGTCATTTAATTAATAAAAAAACTTGAAACTTCAACAACACGCTGTATCCCGCACATAGCGGGGTGAACTCTGTTGTCTCTGTGTAATAATAGTGAGATATAATGTGAATCTTTTCTCTTTTACTAAATAGGTATCCAATATAACCATATTTTTTATTGAAACCATTATTAGTTCTTAGGATCAGCACGTTCAACTAAACAAACTTTTCACCTTTATAATATTAGTATAGACTATAGAGGTATAGATATAGATACTGATCTCAGGTTCAATGTCGCACATACAATATTGTATAACCGAGTATTGCTCACTATAAAACTGAAGGTACATAAAAATAACTATCTAGGGAGTTACTTATAATAAAACACATGGAACCTTTGAATAGGTAACACAAAGCACGGCGTTAGGTTACGCAATAAATAGTCAGTTAGGATTTTTTTGAGATTGAGATTGTTCTAGGTTTAGATGCAGATCGCAATAAGAAGTATATAATTATTTATACATATCATTTTAAATAAGTTTTTTTACAAGTTACAGAAAGCACGGCGTTAAGTTTTGTAGTGGTGTATAAAGAATGACTCTATGTCTTTGTTTTGTTTCTCTTTATAATACTACGTCTCCAACTTTATCACTGTTATTGACCAATGAAGTTATTAAAAAAGTCGCAATATTCTTGAACCTCAGGTCTAAACAGGTACAACGATACAATTTACGGCGTTAAGTTACCCAACGAGAATAGAGTATTATTCCTTCTCATCTTTATTGTCGAACGAACTCATGTAGATAAGAATATTCTAAAATATTTTTGGGCAATTTTCTTCAAATATATAGTTTTAGTTTCAAATCACAATAAGATAGGAGCTATTAATACATTTAGTAAAAAGTTTGACATCTTTCAAAGTACGGCGTTAAGTTCCGCAACGAAAATCACTCGGCCTTGTTAACGTCTAAGGAACTCATGGACAGCTGTCTCAGAATATTCTCAAATATAATGGGCGCTGTTTTGGTGTTAGGCAGCGATATATCGGTTTGTGTTGGAACATCCATCGTTTTGGCGCCCAAAGGTATCACTGTCTCCTTCAAATTTAACGTCATAGCTTTCTTCTTCATCTCTTTTTCCGGCGGAGGTATAGGGTTCAATTCTTGGAAGTTCTCGTTAATCTCCTTGGTTTGACGTTCTATAGCTTTTGTTAGGACGTTGCCGAGGATGTGCGCGCATTTGATTATGTTTTGTGTCTCACGCGGCGTTAAACGCAGCCCTTCGTTGCGGATTATGCTGTTTATTGTCTTTATGTTGTCCGGTGAACGTTTTCTGGAGCCGTCTGTTGAGAATTCTGTAAAGAAATAAAGATGCCTATGAAAAATGAGAGAATTATTTACTATACTATTCATTAATGTTGTCATTTAAAAAGCAATACATGTTAAACGCCTGAAATAAACACTAAGCAATGTCGCAAAATGAACGTTACAGGTTGATTCATTCTTTAAATAGACAAAATTACAGTTTAGTGGCCGCTTAAGGCTATCTCGAGGGCGGCCACGACTCGTCGACCGTACTGTAATTAGTGATTCTTACCAAAATCAGCCAAATCTATGTCAGATCTGTACGGCGTGGGACATTGATCGTAGTATCGACTGATTGGTACTCTTGCTAACGAATTATTATAGTTAGCCCAGAAGTGTCCCCACTCTCCCATCTCTCTGCCCTCCTCCTGGTATGTGCTGACGCAGAAACTGTTGATAAATAAATAAAAAAGAAATATAAACAAAATTTACAAACTTACAAAAACACCGATTCCATAAAGTGAGTCGTAGCTCTACTGTAAACGCGATAAGATGTGGGTTCAACTCCCGCTCGAGGAAATCAAATATTTCATGTTTTCATTTCCTTGTTCTGGTAACAAGCTAAAGCGCAGTATTGAGTTCCACCACTCAATATTCAATATCTCGAAAACTGGTGGCGCGTGCGGAATGGAGTCTTAACACTCGGTACCCTCTGACACTACTATATGAGGGATACAGCGTGAAACTAAAACAAAGTATACCTTGAATCCTGAAAATCCTGACTTCTCGGTGACACCAGGGTATCCTGCAGCATAGCGCTTTCTCCAGAAGAATGCCCCGAACACTCTGGTGACATCGAGGAATAATCCAGCTCGGTTGGTGCTTGTCTACTTGCACTGGAAGCATAATAAAAAAATAAACATATTGTAGGCGCAAAGCGTGGCGTTAAGTTCCGTTACTTAACATGCAAAACGTAGTAAGTGGTGGAGGGTTCGTCTTATCGCTAGGTTCCCTCTGATTCAACTGCTATATGCGGGATAAAAAAAACAATCCCACGTCTCATGTTAACTATCTAAGTGTTGTAGCCAGCCATATGTTCTTATCAAGCTATAGTACGGGGAATAAGTAGTGGCCGCTCTGAAAATTTGCGCACTATTCACTCACGCTCGGGAAGAAAAATAAGAAAAATCTTTATATCAAGTTTTCGCACCCATCTATAGACATCTTCAGAGTGGCCACGACTAGTCGACCGTATTGTGTTTCGAACCTGTAACCGGAAGAGGGTGTCCTCTGGAAGCTGTCCTCAGATATACTCTCCCTACTCTTCTTTGATTCAAGCCCTGTTTCCTTCTGGAGGGAGTAACTTCTTGATTTTTGACATTTCTTGGGCGTCGATGTCGCTTGCGGCTGTATTTTGTTTTTTATTCCGTATTTTGAGCTGGTGTCTTCAAAATCTGAGACCTAAAAGAAGCAGGGACTGTAATAATATTGCCAATTAGGAATAAATGAAAATATTTTTTTCGTATATTTAATAATTGAAATATTTAGATCCACATAGTGTCTGTAGAAGCCAATTGAATTTAAATATAATACAAAAAGGCCTTCTTAAAATATAATAATAATATTTACAATATACAAAAGGAAGCCGCGTCGTGACGCAAGGCCGTACGTTTGATTCCTATTCAAGGGAAAGAACTCTTTTCATTTCCTCGCGCTATTAACAAGAAAAGTACGAACTTGAGAACCTCCACTTAGCAGGCAATGTCTTTAGAATTGGGCTGTGCGTTGCGAACGGAATACTTTAACGTTCCATTTGCCTATCCTGCTGTATGCGGGATACAGCGTGAAGCTATTTTTATTGTAGAAAAAAAAAACACTTACCTGAGACAAATCCAGCGACGTATCGCATTCTAGAGAAGAAGTATTTCTTCTTGAATTCACTCTCCGCGGTGAGTCCAAAGTCCGTTTGGACTTTATCAAGCACTCTGCTGATTGTCGCCTGTGGTACGCTCCTGGCATGGAATTCGCTCTATCGCCTCTACTAAAAGAAAGAATGATCGCTTAGATTAATCTGTCTGTTCGCTTCGCCTTCTAGTATTGTATAGTCCCTTTTGAGGAAGGCTGTATATAAGCTATGATAATTATGAAAAATGTTGAGAAAACAAGCGACCATGCTTGCTTACCGCGCGTGAACAATACAATAGTTTCTGAGCTTTGCGCGTACAACCGAAGAAACTCTTTATCTTTATAGATTTGTTAATATTAGGAGTTAGGAGGAATATTAGGAGAATAAGTTCTCGCTATTTTTTTTTGTTTAAAAAAAATAATTTAAAATATAATGCTTACAATGACATTACTCAAAGTATTATCCATCATTAGAGACCACTTTCTCCCATCTCTCTGGTAGCAATTGAATCCTCCGTCCGAAAAACGACTCATCTTTTGAGGCAATCCAGGAATCAAGCCATTTTTCGGCTTTTTCAAAAGAATGGAAGCGCTGCTCGCTTAAACCGTGCGCCATCCATCGAAACAAGTGGTAATGGGAGGGGGCTATGTCCAGTGAATACGGCGGGTGGGGTAGAACTTCCCATTGAAGTGTTTCCAGGTAAGTTTTGACTGGTTTTGCCACATGTGGCCGAGCATTATCATGTAATAAAATCACTTTGTCGTGTCTCTGCTCGTATAGTGGCCGCTTTTCTTTCAGAGCGCGACTCAAACGCATCAACTGAAGTCGATAGCGAGCTCCCGTGATAGTTTCATTAGGTTTAAGCAGCTCATAATAAATTACGCCCTGCTGATCCCACCAAATGCAGAGAAGAAGCTTAGAACCATGGATATTTGGTTTTGGCGACGATGTTGATGCGTGACCCGGCATGCCCCACGATTTTTTTCGCTTTGGATTGTCGTAGTGAATCCACTTTTCATCCCCAGTGACGATACGGTGCAGAAAACCTTTTCTCTTTTGCCGTTGAAGCAACAATTCACACATGAGAAAACGTCGTTCTACGTCTCTCGGCTTCAACTCATACGGCACCCAATGCCCTTGCTTTTGGATCATTCCTAACGCTTTTAAATGTTTGGAAACTGTTGACGCATCTACTTGTAACGTTTTCCCGAGCTCTACTAACGTATAACATGGATCTTCTTCAAGCAATGCCTCCAATTCTTTGTCTTCAAATTTTGTCGGTGCTCCAGAACGCTCTTTGTCTTCAAGGTCAAAATCATTACTTTTGAAGCGTCTAATCCAGTCTCTGCACGTTGTATACGACAAAGCATTGTCTCAATGAGAATTCTGTGTGTTTTCTGAATAGATTTTTTCTGAATAAAGCAGTGCAATAAAATTCCCCGCAAAAACACTTTATTTGGCACAAAAGTACACATTTTCACAAAGGGAAAATAAATATGTAGTTGACACTGTAGTAAACACTATTCTACTATAATTTGAGGTTACATATAGTACTACTTTGGTGATTCGTTACCGTACGAAATTCCATGCACAGAGTGCAGCAACGCCATCTTTCAAAAAACAACTTAGAGAGAGCTTATTCAAGGTCCTAATATTAATAGTTGTAACTAGTTTAAAATTATTGAAAAAATAGTGTTATATAGATATTTCTAAGTAATTTACGTGTTGATCGTGATAAAAGAGATTTCTTCGATCAACTGTTAACAAAGCGCGGCGTTTAGTTCCGACACTCAACTGGCAATATTAGGAAGATTGTGCGGAAAGTGAGGAACGGACTCTTCTTCTTAACAATACGCTCTCTCCTCTTACCATGATATATTCGGGACAAAGCGTGAAACTAAACAAAAATATGTAACCCCGATACTACACAAACCGTAGTTGTAAATTTCTTTAAACACAAAAAAAAATAGAAAACGCGGAAAACAGTATGACTTAATACTAGATTTTCTAAAAAAAAAAGAAAATAAAAAACAAAAAGAATCTCTCCGGCGGGGAATCGAACCCCGGTCTCCCGCGTGACAGGCGGGGATACTGACCACTATACTACCGAAGACCGTGTAAACGATGTTGAAATAGCGAGTCTATATATATTTTACGTGTTAAATTTTTTTAAAAGTGATTTCATGTCGTCTCCCGTATTTAACAGGCTCGGTAGAGAGAACAGAGTGTTAAGACACTACATTTTCGGATATATATTGTTGAGTTCCGCCACTCAACACGCAATACCTCCAAAAATGTGGTACATGGAGACCTCTCTTATAGTGTTTTAATAATACTAACCTTTTCAACAATTGCTTGCCGGTAACAACGAAATCCAAATTCGGGGGCTTGTATACTTTCTTGGGCGTCGAAGAGCTGGATACGGGAGCTGTTACCACTTTCTCCTCCTTCTTCACGCTACCTCGTCTGGAGAAAGGTCCTGAATTTCTTCTTGAAGTCGGTCGACTTCGTTCCGCATCTTCTGCCCATTGATCGTGCATTTTGGTCTGAGAAATTGGAGATTTTTGGTGTTAATATGTATGTATGTAAGTATGTTGAGTTCCGCCAGCACACAGCACTAGGTTGCCTCTGCCTAACCTATCGTTAAATGCGGGATACAGCGTGAAGCTAACAAAATGTATTTATTTTATATGAGTATGCATCTATATAGCGTGAGAGTGATTGTGGATCCGATACTCACTTGATGGAAAAACATATTTTTGTTTTTATATTGAAGGAAGGCAGTTTAAAAAATGCAAAAAGAAATTATTCTATTCACACCAGTTGCTCCTGATACCAGCGCTTACTAAACTTACTAAACTTTAAAAATTTACTTTTATGATAAAAATTTATTACAGAGGCCGTTGTGGCGTATGCCGGCATGGGTATCAGCTTGCGACTGTAAATGCGACGGTTGTGGGTTTGATGCTCACTTGGCGGAATGAAATATTTAATATTTTCATTTCCTCGCTTTGGTAACAAGGCAAAGCGCAATACGCAATGCCTCGAGAATACACCGGAAAGTGAGGAACGGACGTGTCTTAATGGGAGCGGAGGAACCTGGCAACATTAGGTTGTCAGGTTCTCTATACCTACCCTGCTATAGGCTAAAAAAACTTACTTTTATAAATATAACTAATTCTAAGCCCCCATATTAGTGTGTTTCTCTGGACTCACTCTCACACACTGAACACACTCCGCTTTTAAAATGTACACGCTTGGTTAGAGAAGGGTGGTGTTAAATTGAAAGGCGGTAGCGATTTTTTTTATTATAGTTTCACAAAGGGAAATAAACTCTTCATCTTTATTATATTACTTATTAGTATAGACAAGATAAGCATCCTTATTTAATACATCAACTTCTTTTTTAGAGAATGTGAGAAAAAAAAAGAAGCTTCACGCTTCTTCCTTATCGTAGCACCCAGTGTTAAGACACTCCATTCCTCACGCATCACCCTATTTTCGAGACATTGCCTGTTAATGACGGAAATCAATGCCGTACTTCTTACCAGAGCGGAGAAATAAAAAAAAAGATTTTTCTCCGAACGGGAACCGAACCCACAAGTGTTGCGTTTACGGTCATACTATCCCAATGCGCCACGACGGCATTTTACTATATAGTAGAGTAATTAATTTTTAAAGTAAAAGGCAAATCGCTCGCTCTGCTAATATAAAACTACCCTTGAGTAAGGGTAAGTTGCACTCAGGCGTGATACAAAACAAAATGGTATAGAGACTTGTTTGGAAACGAAGAATTTGTTTAGAATTTATTAAAATATTGATATTTTACATAAAACAACTCGTCGACGCCTGTACTCATGTTTCTGTGGACTTTAACATGTGAAATGGACAATCCTGTCTCGTTGCGTGGGCAATTGGAGATTTTTTGGGTTCAAATTCCATTTGGGGAAGTTAATTATTTTCATATCGCTACTCACGTTGGGAAATTGAACGTCCTAACATGCGGGATACCGCGTGAAGCAAAAAACATTGAAAACTTATGTTAAATATGTGGACTTCTTTCCAGATGGACTTCATTCTTACACAACAGTCTATAATCATCTGACTTATTTATTCTTAATCCTGTATGTACCAATGTATGTGCTATAGTTGGGATTGTATATATTTTTTTGCATAATGATCAATTTAGAGTTCTAAGCTAAAGTAACAAATTTCGCAAGTGTATGTGTTTGAATGTTTGCTCTTAATTTTCTCGGAAACTAAAATATATCGAGATAGTTCTTTTTCATTTTAATGAGGAACATTCCAAATGAATAGTCCAAGTTTTATAAGCATCAGGTCAGTTGTTTTATTTCAGGTCAGGTCAGTTGACCTGTCATTTCTTGAGAAAATTATAAAATAACATTTTTCAAGATACTTTTATTTTGGCTTTTATTAGATTTAAACAATTTTCACGATCTGGTTTCGCTTCTGTGACGGTTGTGGGTTCAAATTTCACGAGGGGAAATCATTTATTTTCATTTCCTCGCTCTGGTGACAAAACGAAGCGCGGCATTTCTTTCCGCCACTTAACACGCCACACCTCGGAAATTGGTCGTTACGTGGAGAACGGAGTGGCTTAACACTATATTCTCATTGCTTATCCCGTTATATGCGCGATACAACGTGAAGCGTGTTAAGTAATAATAAATAAACACACATATTCCATCCTACATCACTGCTATCCTAATAATTAATCAAGTGTACATTATTGTCTACACTACGACCTTATTAACATAACCTATTTACCTAAAGGTTATATGATAATCAAAATTAGACTATACACGCCTTGTTTGTGGGTTCGATTCCCACTCGAGGGGAACGGTTTTTGCTATATTTTCGCTTGTAAGGCAAGTGCAGCGTTAGGTTCCGTTATTCAACATAAAGCTGCTTGAAATTGGGCGGAAACTGGAGAAAGGAAGGTTTAACACTTGGTTGCGGCGTTGAGTTCCACCACCTAACAAAGTGGGGAACCGAAGTGTCTTAATGAGATTGTAGAATCTTAACACTACTTTCTCTCTGTCTATCCTGCTGCATGCGAGTGAGAAAATCTGTTACCCACGCAGAGCCTCACCTTTAACCAAAAACAAGAGACTTTGCTTTTTATTTAGTTTAACACTTTATGAACAACTATTATAGGTACAGCGGTAATTGGTTAGCTATTCAGTTCACAATATGTTTAGAATGGCGGTAATCAACGCCGCAGAAGACATTTCTTTTCTTTATAAATATATTCATATATTGCTTCAGATATTACTAAGTAAGTAATATCGCGTTTTGTCTAGCCATTGAGCCATTTCACGGTGCGGGAATCGTACCCGCAACCCATCTTACGCAAGTATAGGCTGTATATAATATTTTTCCAATAAAAAACAAGTGGTATAATGTCAAAGTAATCAAATAAAGTATTTTTAAAATGCGGATGCAAAAGTTTTTAGAGGAAAATGACTTTTATTAACAAAAGTTAAAATTTAATTTCCAAAAAAATATGTTTATGATATAAGAAATCTTCTTATGACGCAACTCGTTTGGTGTTGGGGTGACCATGAGTTAAGATGTGTAGGGTTTTTTTTTATGAAAAAAGTCAAACGAAGCGAGAAACGAGCGTACGTACCTAGTGAGTGATCACCGCGGCCTCCGTGGAGATATACGCATTTGGAAGTATCCAGGTCACATCGACCTGGATACACTGCCGCAGGTATACCATTCCACAGTTGCGTGGCGCGTGGAAGGAAGTTCCTACGAAACTAAAAAAAAAAGGAAATTTAATATACTCAATACTCATTACTTTCTTCTCTAACTCATATTTTCTCTTATGAATAGACTCATAGTTTCTGTTCTTTAGAAATAAGCATTAAAAATAATACATAGGTTTTTAATACTTCACGCTGTATCTTGCACATAGCAGGGTAGACAAAGGAAACCTGGGTGCTTAGTGTTAAGCCAATCCGTTCCCATTAGGATAATTCCATTCCCTACTTCCGTCGAATTCTTAAGTACTGCGTGTTGAGTGGCGGAACTTAATGCCGCGTTTTACTTCGCCACCAGGGCAAGAGAATGAAAATATTGAATATTTCATTTTTATAAGTGGGAATCGAATCTATAACCTAACTATCTATTTTTATTAATACATATGAAATTACTATAACGACTTATGCAAATATCCACAAACTACAAAATGTGTACACCTCCCAGCTCAGTGAAAGTGGGCGCGCCCTACGGCCTTGTACGTGAAAGTTGTCTCAACGCCGACTGCTGAGGTCATGTTCATCCGCCTCTTAACGTGTAGCTGCAGAACGAGAGAGAAGCAATAGTGATCCCGAATACGGCAGAGTAGGCAGAGGGAATCTAGTTTCCAACTAATTTTTGAGACATTGCATGTTGAGTGGAGGACTCAACGCGCTGTGTCTTGTTATCAGACCAATAAAAAAAATCATTCCCCCTTGTCGGAATCGAACCCAAAATCGTCACGTTCGTCGCGCGTCATACAGTCAGACTAACTAGAAAATAAGTTATATAAAAATAATTTATAAAACTGTAAAGTTTAATTCAGCCACAGAGCCACAGAGAAGACAGTTGCTCTATTAAAATAAAATTAAATTAAATTAGCTTCACGCTGTATCCCGCACACAGCAGGGTAGGCAGAGGGAACCTAGCTAGTGTTAAGACACTCTGTTCCCCACTTTCTGCCGAATTCTGGAGGCATTGCGTGTTGAGTGGCAGAACTCAACGCCGCGCTTAACCTCGACACCAGAGCGAAGAAATGGAAATATAAATTTAAGTAAATATTTCATCTCCTCGAG
>JAAIXJ010000434.1:0-156281 GCA_013403705.1 Heliconius hermathena | reverse complement strand
GATATACAGGGTGGAAGTGTCAGCACCACATTAAATGAAACCACAGTTTTAACTACTCTATAAAAGCCTAATATAATTCAGAAAAAAATAAATTCCCAAAAATGAAAAAGTTTTTTTTTCAAACAAAATAAATAATAAAATTGTCATTTTAAAACAAAACGCCATTTGTAAGGATGACGCACGCACACATAAACCTATCAAAGGAACACCGCCGCACACGCCTCATTTCGAAATCGAGTCGTATGTATTGGCGATAGAGTTCAAAGTTGTTTAACCTTTAGTAGTATTTTTGTAGTAGTAAGTGTTTATGTTATTGGGATCTATACGTAATCGCGTCACACGAAATACAGGTATGGATAAAAATCGTGAAATGAAAAAAAATCCTACGTCCAAACTGTTGAGGCATCTTGATTAATTTCTTTAGGTATAGGTTTGAAATATTTTACCCTATATGCAGTTTCCGTAAAAAGAGCGCTGCCTCTTCCACCCTGTATATAAACATCCAAAATATATTTTTATACATTTTTTTACGTCATGCTATATTCTACATACGGCAGGGAAGGTAGAGAAATATTAGTATTAAGACACTCCGTTTCCACTTTCCGCCTAATTTTCGAGGTATTGTGTGTTGAATAGAGAAACTCAACTCCGCATTAACTCATTATTAGTCACTAAAAAGGTACTCGATTCGAATTCCGGTTAAGACATACCTACATATATAGACCATTAGGTGGGTTAAAAGAAGATACCTAGAAGACAATGTGTGCCGAGTTTTGTAATTTAAATGTGTTTTAGCGAAACTTAATGTTTTCTAATTGCTTAGTGACGTCATTAGTGAGAGGTCGTGGGTTCCATTCCATTTGAGGGAAAATCTATGTACTACACTTATTTACTAATGTTATTAAATAAAGCTGATGATTTTTGTTTTGTTTGGAAGTGCTAATCTCAAGCACTTGGTTGTAATTAAAAATTCCTTTTTTTTTAAATAATATATTTATCGAGGTAGTATATTAATCGTTACAATTTAACCCAAAACTTTTATTCTTTCTAGCGACTAGCGACCCAAACGGCTTTACTCACTTTAAGTTAAAATCAGCTTCACGCTGTATCCCGTACACATCAGGGTAGGCAGAGGGAACATAGTGTTAAGACACTCCGTTCCCCACTTTCTGCCGAATAAGCTTTAAGTTTTAAATGAAAATATTTTAACCGGATTAATTATACATTTTAAACCCAACGTTTCGAACACTTTGCAGTAGTCCGTGGCCGCGGGTAGACTGAGGTGGCATTCGTCTGTCAGTTGACATAATTATTATATCAAATTACCGCCAACGATTTCTTAATTGCCTCGCGCACTGCCCTGGATTCCTGCAGAATAAGCTGATAGTATCTTGCCCTCTGGTATGTTGGGTTTGAGACTTCAATGATCTTATGAGTGGGTCCCAGGTGAAGGAAAGTTTCCAGCCATCCTCTATATTAAAATTAGGATGTTTTTGTATTTCAATAGCCTCGTGGATCATTCTAGGAATGTATCTGTTTTCCTTAGCGAGAATTTGAGGTTTTTCAAACCTAATGTAGTGGCTAGGTTTGTCCACAGTATGCTCACACACAGCTGACTTCGATACAGCTGATTTTGTGCCGTGTGATCCCGGCCTAGAATAGGATCATCCTGGTACTGGTGGTGTCGTAAGAGGCGACTAAAGTACGTGTGGTAGAGTCACGTCGCCAGCAATGGCAACACGCATGGGCAGACTCGACCGGATCATTACCACCCCCGGCATTTAAAACCGGCGTGAAGTAGTGGCTTTATGCCACTGCGTTTCGCATCAGGTAATGCCGGGCTCCGGCGCCCAACCCACCTTACAGGCAGGCAACACACCTGTAGCTCTTCTGGTGTTGCACGGGGTCTCTTACCATCAGGTGACCCGCACGCTCGTTTGCCTTGTCTTTTCCATAAAAAAAACATGTCCATTCTCGGATCACACATCGGAGATGTGTTCCTTCACCCTAACACCGATGCTTCTCTTTGTTTGACCGATGTATGATAAGCCACAGTCACAGTCTAGTTTGTATACACCTGCACTCTGTAAAGGAATATTACTTTTCACTGGTCTCAAGAATTGGCTCACTTTCTTGTTATGGCTTGAATATGGTTAAAGTTAAGCTTTAAGTTATTGTTATATTATAGCCAAATTATACAAAATGGTCACATAAATTGTAGTATGTGTTATTCTGATGTATAAGCTTTATTATTATAAAAATATAAAATCAGCTTCACGCTGTATCCCGCACACAGCAGGGTAGGCAGAGGGAACCTAGTGTTAAGACACTCCGTTCCCCACTTTCTGCCGAATTCTGGAGGCATTGCGTGTTGAGTGGCAGAACTCAACGCCGCGCTTAACCTCGACACCAGAGCGAAGAAATGGAAATATAAATTTAAGTAAATATTTCATCTCCTCGAGTGGGGATCGAACCCACAACCAGTCGATTTTGCAGTCACACCTCGTGCCGCTGCACCACGACCGGCCTCATTACCTTTATTACCTTTATTATTATAATTTATAATTTTAGTAAATTAGTAATAGTACGATTAAGTTTCTCTTTCAGTTTCATCACATTTAAGTCCATATACAAAAGAAACTGCAAAATATAGGATATAGATATGTAATATGTATGATTCATACAAAAACGGATCTTGTCATTTCCGTTCCGATTATATTACGACAGGCTTAAGAAAATATATTGACTCGTTTGGTAACACAAATAAACTTAAAATTATACTTAAACTACCTTAAAATTATTAGTGGCATAAGGACTATGGACTGGCTGTCTGTCTGTAGACGCGTCGGGTTCGGGTCGGGTCGGGATTTAAATAATCTTTTCATTATGAGGCCGTCGTGGCGCAGGGGCACAGGCGTGTGACTGTAAACGCGACGGTTGTGGTATCAATTCTCACTAGAGGGGTTGAAATATTTAATATTTTAATTTTTCGGCGTTAAGTTCCGTCATTTAATATGCAATACCTCGAGAATTCGGCGGAAAGTGAGGAATGGAAGTGTGTGAAATGAAACGGAGTGTCTCAACAATAGGTTGCCAAGTTTTCTCTGCCTACCCTGCTTAGCGCGGGATACAATGTGAACAAAAAAATCATTTCAAAAGATCGCCCCCTCTGGCCACCCGCTAAGAACAGATCGTGAACCTAAAAAAAATCCCTACTCTGATTGACAATCTGAATGACAAGGCGCGACCTTTGATATTGTCAGCTACATACAATGCTTTACGCTGTACCCCACATAGAGCGAGGCAGACGGAGGGAACCTAGTTAAGACACTGCATTCCTAACCACCTGCACCTGTATTGATCGGCGGACCTCAACGCCGAGATTAATTTCTACATATAATATCCTCAAATCAATGGAAAATGGGAGAGCAGATTGGTACATCACAAAGCTTTCCATAAAACACAATGTTTGTTTTAAAGACAAATATCAACCAATAGTAACATTCATAAAAACACATTTATATATTATACTAAAATAAAACTTAACCGAAATTGAAACTGCGACTTCTACCATATAGGTATATACAGCATTTAGATTAATACAGACAAAGTTGTTTATTTAATTTATAGAAATTTTTAGAAAACCTAATACATATATTTTAATGTTCGACAAACACCTACAATTTTTGCTGCTTTATACTAAACGATTTAAAAAATGCTTATTTTTTTCTTTCGTTCTCTATATTAGAGGTTATATTTTTTTAAGCCTTTGTCGTTGTCTTCACGCTGTATCCTGCATATGCTGGGCAAAGGGTTCTAGTGTTAAAACGCTCCTTTCAGTTTGTTTTGAGACATTGCGGGGTGAGTGGCGAAATATAACGCCATGCCACGTATTACCAAGAAAATGAAAGTAATAAATTCTTAATGGAATTGTCCCCATAACTGTCGTATTTTCAGTTGTACACTGTATCTTGTGTTCTTCATTATTTCCAAGTGAACAAACGACCTGGAGATATATAATGAAGCAGAGAAGAAATTAGTAATTTAAGCGATAATCACTATATAAAATTCCTATACTTTATAGTATAGGATTTTTTTTTATTTCACAACAAATTTCCGCATCCAAGTAGTCAATCATTTATTTGAACCCCTTAGAACATTACGTTCTCAGTTATCATTTTGTCAATAATAATTAAAGAAGAAACAATGCTTTAAAGAAAAATTCGAATTATAAACGGTCATATATTTCGAGGCCAGCCATGGCGTAGGAGCACAAAGCGTGGCTGTAAACGCGACTGATTGTGGGTTCGATCCCTACTCGATGAAATGAAATATTTATTTAAATTTATATTTCCATTTCTTCGGTCTGGTGTCCAGGCAAAGCGCGGCGTTGAGTTCCGCCACTCAACACGCAACGCCTGCAGAATTCAGCGGAGAGTGGGGAACGGAGTGTCTTAACATTACGTTCCCGCACACAGCAGAGTAGGCACTCTGCTGTGCGGGATACATCGTGAAGTCTTGATAAGTCTTGACAGACAGACAACAAAATAGTCCTAATCCTATAAGTGTTCTATTTTATTTTGAGGAACCTGAACCTACGGAACCTTAAGTATTCGTTAAAAAAACTAAAACCCCACGCCACACCGTAAGATATATCGTATCGTCACATATAAAAGTATTACGACGCGAGAGAAACTCAACTAGTTTTATACAAAATATTGACCAAAGCGATGACTTTCTTCAAACATTACATTATGCAAATAACAAAAATTCCTAAACACACCTCAAGTGAAATGCCTTACGTAACACCGCGGAGGTCGCCAGTTCGGAATTTTGCTTGTTTGTGCCAAAAAGGCAAATATTTTTATTATTAGTAAAACATTCAATCGAAAGAAAGTAGGTTCAACCCACTGTGAGTGTTAATATTGTTTTTTTCATTGAAATTTATAAAAATGGTGTGATTATGAAGCAAAAGTAAATGATTTTCTTTGATGAAAGTATTTTTTTGTAGTTACATTTTATGGCTGTAACTACAATCAATACGTTGTACATAGTGCTTATCGATATTTAGAACGTTTTAATTGTTTACAGTTTCATCTTTTTTTTCACGTATAGCTCGATAGCCAGAGATATCCTAGTAGGTACTAAGCTACTGAGCTACTGAGTGTCCGAACTCAACGCCTCGCTATGTATTGTGGGCGAGTAAATGGCAATTGTTATTTCCCTAAGTGGTAATAGAAAAAACACTCCGTTCCGTTCCGGTGGTAGCTTCCTATATAACTGACACTACTAACTGTCAGTCAAGTTAAGACGACTCAAAAGAGCTTGTGCCCAATGAAATAAAGAATATTTAGATTTTGATTTGATTAAAAGCTTTTGGGGCCAGTCGTGTCGCAGGGGCACAAACTGTGACTGTAAAACCGACTGGTTGTGGGTTCGATCCCCACTCGAGGAGATGAAATATTTACTTAAATTTATATTTCTATTTCTTCGCTCTGGTGTCGAGGACAAGCCGGCGTTGAGTTCTGCCACTCAACACGCAATGCCTCCAGAATTCGGCAGAAAGTGGGGAACGGAGTGTCTTAACCCTATATTCCCCCTGCCTACCCTGCAATGTGCGGGATACAGCATGAAGCTGATTTAAAAGCTTTTGCTTGAACAACGACAATTTATTAATTAAAAATACCATCATGGTGCAGCGTGATAGTGTCTAATTTAATAGGTTGGTTGTGTATTGAATCTACTCGGGAAGAGATTATATCTTTTTTGTGGCTTAGCGCTGTATTCCGCACACACATAACATAGGGTAAGCAAAGAGAACCTGGGAACCTACTGTTAAGATACTCTGTTCCTATTAAGACACTGCCGTTCATCACTTTCCGCCGAATTTTTGGAGGCACTGAGTGATGAGTGGCGGATCTCAATGCCGCGCCTTACCTTTTTGTTACCAAAGCGAGGAAATGAAAATATGAAATATTTCATTTCCTCGAGTGGGAATCGAACCCAAAACTTGTTGCGTTTACAAACAAATACTTGCGCCCCTACACCACGACTGGCCCCATGATTATATCTATTAAAGTACTTCTCATTTCTCCACTCTTGTAGACAAAGCTCGGCGTTGTGTTCCGTCAGTGAATACGCAATGTCTGGTCTGGTCTGTCTGGTGGCTTAACAGTAAGTTCTCCCTGCCTACCCTGCTATATGCGAGATACAGCGTGAAGCTGCTTCTAAAAAATCTGGTATACACATTTTCCTTTTCAACGCTTTTTTCTTCCCTTTTTCTTCTAAAACAATATTTTCTTTCCTAAGTATGCATTAACACTTTTAAAATGTAAAAATTAATCAGAGACATTCCTAATTGAGCAAATCATCTGATTAATTTAGCCCAAAATGAATAACGGAGTGTCACATCACTAGACAAATAAAATAAAAATTGATAAATAAAAAAAAGAAAAGTAATTTATTTAGCAGATATTCATATTATTATCGATTTAATGACATTAGAAAGTTTAACTACGTAATCAATATTTGACTTTTAAATCTAAATGATGGATTGGAGCTTCAACTTTATTTATTAGTCTTTCTTAAAAAAATAGAGTATAGGGCGTATATGTAGAGGTCATCGTGGCGCAGCAGCGGGCATGAGGGTGTGACTATAACGCGATGGTTGTGGGTTCGATTTCCATGTCTATTATTTATTAATATTTTAAAATGCCTCGAAAAGTCGGCTTAAAGTAGGAAACAGAGTGTCCTAACGTTAGATTTCCTCTGCCTACAGGATTTCCTAATTGGAATCTATTACATCGAGAAATGTCCCCAATATTTTTTTTTCACATACCTTCCATGTACAGACGATCAGTTACAATTTTATTATAAGTATACATGTAATACTACTAATCGAAATCAAACGATATCATCTTGGGAAAAATATAACGCTCCGTTGAACACTTTACACCTTTTAAAAATATTAGGTCGAATTAATACAAGAAAAAAATGAAAGCAAAGTACGTAAAAACCAATTAGTTGGATAAAATACCAATTTTAAACTTAAAAACACTGAAATTTTAGTTTATTTACCTTATTATAATATCTTTTCTTCTTTTTAAAGTCTAATATGATACGGGTCTTAAATCATACGGCCTGTCTGTACAAAAATAATTTTGTCCTCCAATCCATCCTCAAAATTCTTTTTACTATACAAATATTTATTTTTAGTATAAGCACAAGAAGAATAAATAAATTCAAGTAAGTAAATATAAAATAACATAAGAAAAGCAAGAAAAATCAGGCTAGTTGTGTAAAATCCAAGTTTTTAATTTGTTCCATTGACATTTGAACTCTATAATATACAATGAAAAATATTTTTTTGGCTAAAAAGTTCAAATGATACATTTCTTGGTTCATACAGCCGGTGTAATTAAATTAGTTCCTATAGTGATACAACACTCTGTTTTTTGCTTAAAAAAACATATTGTTAATGTAATAACATTAAAACAAAAAAAATCAAAGAAAAGTACGAAAAAGCAAGCTAGTTGCGTAAAATACAAGTTTTTAAATCTGTTCCATTGAAATTTCGACTCTACTCACCACTGATAAAGCATTTTTTTCTTTAAAAAGTTAAAATGATACAGGTCTTAAATCATACAGCCGGTGTATGGGAAGTTGTAGCCCACTTTCTTCGGATGTTCAGTCTTGGTACATCATTCTCGAGCTTTGGTCTCGTTTGAGAAATAATAAAAAAAAACGAAAAAAAAAGTAGAAAAGAAAACGCGCGCGCGAAGTGACATTTTGTATTAGTGTAAATTTATTTTATTTTGTATTTCTTATTTTCATTTTATTTTATTTTAGTTTATTGTGTTGTGTTTTTTAAGTGGATTTTATAGTGTTTTTTTTTGCACATAAAATGGTAGGTTATATTTTTTTATATTTTTTCCTTCTTATTAAATTTTGGTGAGCTTTTTTTGTAATTATATTTTTTTATTACTATTTACACTATTAAAAAAAATTAAGGCGATTTTAATATTTTTAGCATAAATTTTTCCGTTTTTTATATAAAAAAACTATGCAATATAAACATCTTTTGATTTATTAAGAAAATACGTTTACATATCATAGAATAACTTTAATTATTATTAAAGGCGGTCATATTTCACAATGTTATACAATTTCCTATCACCTCTAATAAGAGAAAGAAAATCTAAGATTTAATAATAATAAAAAAGTATCATTTACTTATTAAGATACTTTAATTAGATGCTCTATAATTATTTCACAAGGTGGAGTACAAAAAATCATTCGAAATACACAATCCGCCTATAAAAAAATAAAAAAAAGAAATAAAATAAAAATTATATAAAACTACCACTGAATGTCAAGAGAAGTTTGCCAAAATGCAATAGCGAAAACTGCATTTATATTGGTTTACCCGTTTTTGACATTAGCGTGTAGAAACCTACAGACAAATTGACAAATATTTTAAAAGCAACCGTTTCGAATTCCATTCTATCGATACATGTCCTCAATGATAGATTTTCTCGTATATCTTAGATGTACAGACAGCGATCAGTTATAATTTTATTATATGTATAGATTCCTAAAAATATGTGAACACACTTTATTCCGCATATTTTTCCGCATAGTAGGATTGGCAGAGCGAACCTAATGTTAAGATACTCCGTTACCCTATTTTACCCTACCTTTGCTCTCCTGAGTGGGAATCGAACTTAGAATCGTCGCGTTTACAGACAGACACCACCACTAAGCCTCTACAGACATCTCCATATATATGTATGTATGTATGTATGTATATTTATTTGTATAATTAATGTGTGAACGTACTTATTAAGAGAAAGTCTAGTTTAAATGAAAGTTTTTAAAAGCTTCAAGCTATGATATTTACTGTATAGCCGTTGAAGCGCAGTGACAGCGGCTGACGCAACGGCCGTGGGTTCGATTTCCATTCGGGGGATTGATTTTGGTATGTATCCCGCATATAGCAGTGTAGGCAGATTTAACCTAGTGTTAGGACACTCAGTAACTCAGATACAGTTAATTTTTTGGGACGTTGCGTGTTAGGCGACGGAAATCAACACCGCGCTTTCGCAGCTTAAAGGGACCTACCTCCGGCTTCGTCCGCGTGATATAATGGAAATAACTGCTCGTTCTGTCATGACATATGACACAGATGTGTCACTACTTAGATAAGTACGAGAAGTAACTCTAAGTGCAGGTAAAGTTTCACGGTACAACGTTACATCAAAACAATTGACGTCATATAATATAATTTTTAGTATTCCTCTATAAATAGACTATACAATTCAAAAAGTAAAAAAGACCAGTCGTGACACAGGGATACAAAGTGTCACTATAAACGCGACAGGTTGTGGATTCGATTCCCACTCGAGGAAATGAAATATTTAATATTTTCATTTCTTCGTTCTGGTGTCGAGGCAAAGTGCGGCGTTGAGTTGCGCCACTCGACACGCAACGTCCCCAGAATTTGGCGGAAAATGGGGAACGGTGTGTATTAAGACTAGGTTCCCTCTGCCTACCCTGCTATGTGTAAGATACAGCGTGACGCTAAAAAATATCTGAAGATTTTTTCAATTAGAACCAGTAGTTCCTTAGATTAGCGCGAACAACCAACAAAATCTTCAATTATTATAATTTTATAGCTTCACGCTTCACGCACATAGCAGAGTAGGTAGAGGTAACCTGGGAACCTAGAGTTGAGACACTCCGTTCTTATTGAGACACTTCTGTTCTCTACTTCCGCCGAAATCTGGAGGCATTGCGTGTTGAGAGGCGGAACTCGTTACCAGAATCGAAAATAAAAGAAAATATTAAACATTTCATTTTCTCGAGTTGTAATCGAACCCACAACCTGTCGCGTTAGCAGTGCTCCGGCGCCACGACTAGCCTCGTATAATATTAATATAGATAAATTTAATATATTCTGTTTTTTTTTAGTAGGCTTTGAACTATCAGAAAATGCATTTAAGCGTCCGTCATTTCAACTACAACGGTGTTTAACAACGATAATTTTGTGGCAGAACACTTTTGTTATCCATTTCCTGTTTCAAGTAAAAGCTATGTTGTTTGCTAACCGGAAGTTGTATCGCCATTTTCCTTTACATATCCGTTAACTTGTAATTTTTTCTTGTCTTAGAAACATTTTTTTTAGTTTCACGCTGTATTCTGCATAAAGCAGGCAGAGAGATCGTAGAGTTAATAGAGAACGTTGAAGAACGCTGCTTAACGCCGCACCTATCAATTATTAAGACATTGCGTGTTGGGTGGCGGAACACAACGCTTTGTCCTCTTACCAGAGCGAGGTAAATAACTCTTACCGCCGAGGTTAAATTGAACCCACAATTGTGGCACAACGCCACAATGACGTCTAACAATTTCTTTTGGTTTCATGTTGTATTTCGTACATAGCAAGGTAAACAGAGGGAACCTAAGAAACTAGCCTTAAGACACTCAACTCTTAGCAAGGAAATAAAATTCTTTATATTTCATTCCCTCGAGTGGAAATGGAAGCCACATCCACATCCGTCGCGTTTACTTTATTACGGTCGCGCTGCGCCACGACGGCCTCGACTCTAGTCTCCACAGTTCAGTTTCAGTTTTCTAAAACTCTTTTGAAATTCACATTTCACACGCCAATAAATATTTTAATATATTCAAGAGCAGAGTGAAAGTGAAGCGGTTAGTATGTATATTGTTTTGTGAGTTTCTTAGAGAATGTGAGAAACAAAATTGTGAACAGTTTTTTTTTTAGTTTAGGTGAACCTTGAAGAAAGGTGTCGGTATCTCCCACTGATGGTTCCGTACCTATTTGTAATTTCTTGATTATAGGCCAATAGGAACGTGATTTATGAAAGTTGACTAAATTACGTTTGTACCATCTACGAGTATACACTCATTTTGTGTGATATGAACTACAATTATAAGTTTGTAACAATTTAGGAATGGCTCTTTTCTGTGATATATTATATTATAAATTGCTAATTTTCGGATATATTTTATCATTTGCACTGTAATTTCTTATCAAATTTTATCTTGTGTGTATCCACGGGACAAAATGAAGCAAGAATTATTTACAAGCGCGTATCGGATTATTGGAAAATCTGAATGTTAGACAAACAGACAGAAAAGTTGATAGACAAATGGACAATAAAGTTTTCTGGGGCTTTGGGCTCTGTTTTAGTAGGTGTCAGTTGAACGAAACCCTGGACGACTGAAAGCGGCGTGGCGGGTGAGTTCCGTACTCAAGGGGCATAGGTATTAAAGAGGAAATTAAAGAATGGAGCGTCTTAACGCTAGTTTCTTTGTCTAATTCGCTACAAGCGGGAAGCAGCGTGAAGCAGGTTGTTAAGTTAAAGTTAAGTTGTTGTCTTCGTGAAGCAGCAAGTTGTTACACAACGAGCATACATCCTGCTTACGTCATCTACATACGAGTACTTCAAACAGTATTGAAGCTGTGACCTCCTTTCTTACAAACCATACACAATGGGCTAAATTAAACTAATTTTAAGACAAAAGAACTGAATATTATAGTCTGTTTAAATAAGTTGTTAAATATAAACTCAAAAAGAGTAAAACGAAGTTAGATCTAGTTGGAACTTGATGTTTTGATATTTTAATATTTACTTTTCTTGTATATATATGTATATATATGCAGTTATAAGCTTGCAAGCTCACCTCGACGCACCACCCAGTGTCCGATTGAGATGAAATTTGGATAACGACTTCAGATCTTATGATAGTTAAATGACATATGATTAATATTGTTGTCATATTTTTGTATAACCCACCTAATATAGGGTATCAAATAAAAGGGATTGCTTTGTAAAATACAATACACTATGGAAAAAATCTAGAAAGCTTGTTTTTAAAAAGGTATTTTTTTATTGTCTCCCTGTATCCCAGATATAGTAGTGTGAACTCAGTGTTAAGACACTCCGTTCCCCACTTACAGCTGAATTTTTGACGCATTGCGTGTTAAGTGGTGGAACTCAACGCCTCGCCTTGCCTCGTTACCAGAGTGAAGAAATGGAAATATTAATAATTCATCGGGTGGGAATCGAACGAACCCACAATTATCGTATTTGCAGTCACACGCTTGTACCACTGCGTCACAATGGGCCTCATGGAATGTTTTCGTATATAATAGTAAGATAATAAATTTGCCTGGAATCATTTATAAACCTTATGAAGGATTCGTCACACAACATGCGATATCTCTAAATTACCGAAAACTACTGAACGAGAGTCGCCGCAATTTAATTGAATATATATTTTATTTATTCTCATTTTTCTGCCCTGGTAGAGTGACGTGGCGTTGAGTTCTGCCTCTCAACAAGTATATCTGAAACTGGGCGGTGCGCGGGGAACAGTATGTTTTAACACTAGGTTCCCTTTATCTACGCTGATATAAATGTTAAAAAAAAATTCTGTAAGAGACTTTCAGGAATCGAGCCCATAATATTCTTCAATCTTCAATAAAATATCATAAAGAAGTTTTTAATAAAAAAAACTTTTAATATCTCAATTTCACTTTCGCTAGTATAATAATTGTGGGTGTAGCACCGTGTCTAATACACTATTACATATGTACGAGTTTATATGAAATATGCAAAACATTATATGAGAAAGTGAATTATGTACGAAAATATGTATTACTATTATAGTAGTCGCCTGCAACTTTTTTTATGTAGATTTTGGCGTTAAGTTCCGCCATTCAACATGCAATGTTTCGAGAATTCGGGGGAAAGTAGTGAACGGAATTGTCTTAATGGAAGCGGAGAGTCTTACCGCTATGTTCCCAGGTTCCCTCTGCTTATCTTTATTCGTGCGAATAAAGCGTGAAACCAAACAAAATATGTACACATATGTGTATTGCTAGTTGTCACCCACAGCCTTGGATGTGCACAACACTCCGTTTCCGAAGCATCATCAAATTTTTGAGATATTGCGTGTTGTGTGACGGAACTCAACGCCGTAGTTTGTATCGTGATTTTACTAAAATCACCGTTTGAAACATGCACAAAACCAAAAAAATGAATTCTAGGTATGTATATTATATAAGTTATTCGAATGTAAACGCGATGGTTGTGGATTTGATTTCCACTCGAGGGAATGAATTATTTTCATTTCCTCCCTTTAGCATTCAAGACAAAGCGCGGCGTTAAACGCCAACACGCAATATCTTAAAAATTGTGCGTAAGGAATGGAGTGTCTGAACACTAGGGTCCCTCTGTCTTTCCTGCAATATGTAGTATACAGCGTGAAGCTACAAAAAAAATATATACGGAGCTCATTAAAAACAAGTCCAATTTACTATTTACTTCACTATTTTATACAATTGGCCTAACAATAGCCGCCTAGTGGCCTATTAGGTACGCTCCGGTGCGTTTATAGAAAAACAGATAAAAAATTATATAAGTACAATAATTAGTCATTAGAATAATCTTAATGCTACTATAGAGCAGTCGAGAAATGGTTGCGCATGGAATTTGCGTAATGGTTGCGGGTTCTTTTTTTAGCTTCACGCTGTAACCATATATTACGGTAGGCAGAGGGAATGTAGAGTTAAGATACTATGATCTCCTCGCACTGCTTAGTTTTCGAGTGGTAGAATTCAACTCTACATTTTATCTTGCCAGAGTGAGAAATTAAAGTAATTTTATCAATCCCATGAGAAATATAATCAATTCCCTGAGTGGGAATTGAACCTAGACAACAGTCATTGTTCCATGGGGCAAATAAATATATGAATGTACATTAGAGGCCGGTCGTAGCGCAGCGGCACGAGGCGTGACTGCAAAACCGACTGGTTGTGGGTTCGATCCCCACTCGAGGAGATGAAATATTTACTTAAAATTTATATTTCCATTTCTTCGCTCTGGTGTCGAGGTTAAGCGCGGCGTTGAGTTCTGCCACTCAACACGCAATGCCTCCAGAATTCGGCAGAATGTGGGGAACGGAGTGTCTTAACACTAGGTTCCCTCTGCCTACCCTGCTGTGTGCGGGATACAGCGTGAAGCTAATTTAATTTTAATTTTTAAATTTAATGTACATTAATCTATACTTATCTTATTAAGCTTAAGAGTATGTTTAGTTGACCGCGCTAATCTCAGGAACTTTCAGGTTGGAAATGATTTTTTTTTATTGGATGGTTCATTATCAAGGAAGGCTATAGGCTATACTACATTATAGCATATTATGTCGTATCGATGTAACCCAATGTACGATCGATCTTGAGATGCTTCAAATATCTCTTATTTCCATTTGACCACGAGGACGAAGCCGCAAATCTTATATAATGAAACATTACATAATGTAAATAAAAGTTATTTTAATTGATTTGTAAAAGCCATTTGGAGTTTTTGAAAGGTCCTCTCGGTGCGGAGGTGTTGCGTAACTATGTGATAGCGTCACGTTCTTTTGAGGATAGCGTAAGGTAGTTATATAGATAAATAGCTCTCATGTAGTTTGCTTGAGATTTGAACCAATTTTTTTGTCTCTGATTCTAAACGCGACGGGTTATGGGTTCGACATCCACTCAGGGGAATGAATTATTATAGTTTTTTCCGCTCTGCTAACAAGACTGAACGCGCGGTTGAGTTTCGCTACCCAACACGCATTATTTCGATAATTTGGAGGTGCGTGGGGAACAGCTATATACACAGATAGTTGTATACTTGTATTTCATTTTGCATACCTAAAAAAATAAGTTGATCAGTTTTTATAACATAAAGACAGAGGGGCGTTATAAGTTTAAAGTGTTTGTGTATGTGTGTATTTGTATGTCTGTCTGTGGCATCGTAACTCCCTAACTGTCAGTGTAGTCTCTAACCAAGAGTCCATTACTCAAGAAAGTATGTTGAGTCGCTTAAAGGTTCCTCAGCTCTTTCCGAGTTGATTGTTTACTTATTAGAACATTTTGTACATTTGTAGTGATACAATATAAGTATATTGTATCACTTACGCCAGTGCTGCCTCACACATAAAATCCTTTATTTCACTTTGCTTCACTCTGAAGTTGTGTGTTGAGTGCTAGAGCACAACGCGACGCCACGAATTATTACCAAGACCAGAAAGAGTTCATTCCCTCCAGTGAAAACCTAACCCACCATCGTCCCGGTCATAGTCAGTCAATTAACAAATCGCATTAGAAACTAATTTTTACTATACTAAAACGAATGTTACTGTACCCGCGAGAGCAACAACCCGGGATCTGTAGAGATGACCTCGTCAAAGAATGTACTAGTGACAGGTGGTCCACAATTGAGAGAAAGTTATATTGGTTTACGTTTTGTTCTTACAAGTATATATGTTTGTTCATATGTGGCCGGTGGGTGGGTTTTACATATTATGGGTGGAGGTTCATTTTCCTGTTGGGAGAATGTTTTTAAATTAGTGAGCAAAAATAAAACTCTTTGACGAACATGCGATGTGTAAATATCTTTAAGGTTTTGTATCTTAAAAAAAATGAAAAATGTTGTCTTTAAAAAAAGCTATAGTGTGTCTGTCTGTCTGTGTGTATATATATCTTTCCATCTGTCTTAATTTTTTTTTATATTAACAACTTTTCTCATATATTTTGTAACTGCGCACTTTACGAGTATTTCTTTCATTTATTGAAATTGTAGTCTATCATTATATTATATCAAAATGAACCTTTTATTTTAAAGCATTTGCAATGGTTATACTTTACATAAAAATGTCTCATTCTTTCTTCTTCATTTTAGTGATAAATTGGTATTATACTTTTCTGTATTCCGTGCATTGCTGTATTTCGTATATAAGTGTGGTTTTATTTTAATTTTTACAAAAACGTCACTTTTATAATGTCAATAGAAATGTCTATTTTATAATTCGTCTATGACAGATTTCCTTTCCTCTTTAGAGAAAGCAATGGTCATGTCTATATTACTGTATTACGTATGTATATGTTTATATATTAACGTTTCTATAGAGATTTGTAAATTGATCGTTTACAAGGTTTAACGCCGTCATAACGCAGTGGGACAGTGCTTAGGTGTACCCGCGACTGTTGTCGATTCGTATACACTCGGGGGAAAGATCGCATGTCAATTATTTTTAATTCATTTAATTATTAAGGTCCCGTACTTTAAAAAAAAACAAAACTCGTCGAGTCCGTTTTCCCAATAAGAGTTCTGTATCTCAAGAGAAAAAATGGAACCCTTATAGGATCACTTTGTTTTCCGTTTGTACCTGCGTCTATCAAAAGCATTTAGTGAAGGCGACGGTCTCTTGAAGGATGGAAAAAAATAAAGTACTAATTCAACGCAATCAAAACACACGAGCATTTTTAACCGACTTCTGTGAAAGGAGGAGGTGTGGTATGGAGGTGGTGGTTATCAATTCGATTTTTTATATTTGTTACCTCAGAACTGGATGAACCGATTTTGATTTTGTTTACTTGAAAGCTGGTGCTTCCCGTGTGGTTTAATTAGGTATATTTCTGGCAACGTTATTCATGAGAAAATCATATGTCTTAAATTTGCTTAAAGTATGTGAGCGACAAATGGACGAATAACTCAGTATGTCGCCTACCGATTACGATGATTCTTTTTTATTGGAAAGTTGAGCTTCGCCGTTGAGTTTTGCCGTCCGAAAATTTGGCGTTACGTGAAGGACGGAGTGTCTTAAAACTGGGCTCTTTTTGCTTACCCAGCGTTATTCTGCACACAGCAGAGTAGGCAGAGGGAACCTGGGAACACAATCTGTGTTAATAAATATAACTACGTAAGCATATTTTTTTTTTAGTATTCATATTTTTATGGATAAAAGTGATATAATGTCAATGGTGCGGATATTACGCATTGTAAAGCACTTAGAATGTATGTTATTTGTATCACACCATACGGACCCATCCCTATCCCACACATAGCAGGTCAGGCAGAGGTGACCTGGGAACCCCGTAAGACATTGCATTCCAAAAGCTAGTAAAGAAATATAAAATAATAACTTCATACATTTCATTGGTCACACCACTTTCACTACAGGAATGTTGTCATACACCTGTTAGAATTATATGTTTTTACTAATAATATGCTTGGCTTTCATATCGGTAGTCGGTACCTACTTAGTTGAAAGTTGTGAACTAACGAGGACACGTCCGGAAGGTAACAGATTCATCATCGGGATGATATAGCAAAAGCAGAGAATTTTGATATTATGTGCTGTATGGTGGAGTTTAACGCTGCGCTTAGTCTTATATTATCAGAGCGAGAAGAGACCCCTGGAAAATATCTCTAGATATGAACTCTGGAATTTATAATAGCTTTGAACAAATTTTGTTTGTTTGAACAAACTTTGAACAAAGGTTTTTTTTATTTTTGGGGTATTTTTTTAACATTTCCCGGGTCAGCATAAGACTATTTAGAGGTGACCTCCCCAATATTCCTCCCTCCTATTTCCACAATTTTTAACATCTTGTTTACAGTCACACACTCTTCACACATTCAATAAATACCTAATGTGCTACAGCGAAAGGAAAGTAAGAATTAGTGATGTAACGTGTCTTTTTTTTGAACATTCGCTGTCGCGAAATGAATGTCGTTACATCACTGAATCTCTTTTTATTAATCTCATGATTAATCTCTGTACTTTATTGTAGCTTTACGCTGTATCCCGCACATCAGACACTTCCGTTCTGACTCTCCGCCTAATTCTTGAGGAATTGCGTGTTGAGTGGCAGAATATTTATATATAGAATTCAATATTTTATTTCCCGAGTGGAAATCGAAGCCTCAACCCGTTGCGTTTACAGTCGCACGCTTGTGCTCCTGGGCCACGACAGCCTCATTTGTTTTATTACACACATACATATATACAGACATACGAGTAAACGACAGCTTTTTTATTATCGAGACATTGAGTGCAATTCAACACGCAATGTCTGTAAAATTAGGCGGTGCATAAGGAACGGAAACCTAGTGTTAAAACAACACTAGGTTACCTCTGCCTATCCCGCTAAACGGGGGATACAGCGTGACGACAATAAAAAGAGAAAATAAATACTCCCTCGCATACATGAACCCACAACCGATGCGTACGCGTATCAGATATTACACCACTGCTACGCCACAGTCTCAACTTTCTTAATATTACATTTTTAATTAAAAACAGCTCTGTTTTTAGTAAGACATAGCGATATTCATAAACACATAAAAGATACGGCCCGAAATCGAACCCGTTAAACAACTTTCTACTTTTACAAAACAACATTTTCACTTTTTAATACGTAACATTCAATAATATTTTTTTCGGTGATGGGACTCTTATTTTCATAGTATCTTTTTTATGCGGCCTTGCCTGATCAAATGCAATCATGAGATATTTAAGAGTTATGGACTCTATCTTTTCTGGACGAAGCGGTGTTGAGCTCCGCCGATCAACACACAATGTCTCGAATTTAGGCGGAAAGAACGGGGTATCTTGACATTGATATTAGGTATTTCGATTTTTTTTTGCTATATACGTGAAACTAAAAACCAATCAATTTAAAAGTTGTGAATCGGGTTTTTATTCGAGCTCTTTTAGGTGAAATTAAGATGTCGTGTCATTAAGTCGTCGTATGAGACCATCGTGGCGCAATGGCACAAGGTGTGATTGTAAACGCGACCGTTGTGGGTTCGATTCCCGCTCGGGGAATGATATAGTTAATATTTTCATTTTCTTCCTGTGGTAACGAGGAAATGAACATATTAAACATTACGCAACGTTGAATGCCACCGCTTAACACGAACTATAAAAAAAGACGTCATGTTTATCGACATTTTAAAATTTATTTTTAGCTTCGCGCTGGATACGGCGCGAAGATATTCGCGTATAGCAGGGTAGGGAACCTAGTGTTAAAACATTCTGTTATTCATTTACTGTTACGTTATAGATACATACTAATATTATAGAGCTGAAGAGTTTGTTTGGTTGGATATGCTAATCTCAGGAACTATTGGTTCAAATCGAAAATTATCCATTTATCCATGAAGATTATAGACTGTATTACACCACGTTAATCTTGTCGACGTAAGTACCTCACTGTACCTGGGGTCAGAGAGGTTAAGTGTTGTACATATAACAAAAAATATATTACATTACTAAAACAAAAAATAAAGAATAGTATTGTTATATAGTTTTACATACATAACAATACTATTCTATATTTTTTGTCTTAGCCACACACACATAGATAGCAGGGTAGGCAGAGGAACATTATTCTTATATGTCAGAATTTATTTTGTGTTTTATATTTATGTATTGCTTTATTTTTCAGATGCCAAGATGGCGAACGGTAAGTTATTTCCATATATACATGCGCCACGCCCGGCGCAGGGAACAAAGTGTAAACGCTTCTTCTTTTGTTTAAACACTTTCAACTATATAAATGTAAGCAGGTAAATTTATTACCTGCTTATATTTATTTAGTTTATTTATTTAGAGAAGCGAACCTACATCTATCGCGCCTCCTCTCACAAACTTCGACATCCACTCGGGATCACAGATGATTACCTACTCTTAAATTGTTTTGGTCTCCCCGCTACACAAATTGTAGTGTCTCATTCCACAATTAATAACGCACACAATATCTTTAAATTAGTCAGTCAATTAGAGAGCGGAGAGTCTTAACACTAGGTTGTCTCTCCCTACCCTTCTATGTGAGGGAGTCAGCGTGAAAATGAACTTGAAAAGCAAGTATAAATCTAAAGATTTGATTTGGTTGAACGCGCTAATCTCAGAAACTACTGATCCAAGTTGAAAAATCTTTTTGTTTTGTTAGTCCATTTATCGAGGAATATACAACACATCCCCAAGCTATGTCCATTTGACCATGCCGCATCTGAAAGCTAGTGTAATAATATAAATAACTATGTTTTTAAATTGAAGTGATTTTTTATTGGAATTACAAATTAGTAATGAATCACTTTATTTTTTTTCATACATCTCGGTGTTGGTGTTAGATCTCAAAACTATACTTTTGCCTAATTAATTTCCATTATCTCGATAGCGCGGCGTTAAGTTCCGACATTTACACGTCTCTAAATTAGTAAGAAGTTAAAAAAGTGCCTTAACACTATTCTCTCTAAAAAAATGGATTTCTTAATGTTTTAACCGTTATTGAGATATTGGTATCTACGCAGTTTTGTAGGGGGCATAGATAATTGACGTGTATATGAATTCGGTTTTTGAAAATTATTTACTTATATACCAGGATATAGTGAGCATTTAAAAAATACATTTCTTTATAATTTCAAAGAAGATCGTGGCATCGAACCCACGACCCGTAGATGGTAGGTCAGACATCTAATTGACATCTCATTCTCACGGTTATTAGTTCAGAGCGTGCGAGTGAAAGTAACCATTCAGTAATAACTGAATGTAGAACTGAAGAGACCGTCGAGTCGTGGCACACCTTGAGACTGTGATGGTTGTGGGTTCGATTCTCATATAATGTATACTTGCTTACTCCACTGCATATGCGGGATATATCGTGAAAAACTATGAAAAAAAGTATCGAAATAACAAAAAAGTGTATATATATATATATATATATATATATATATATATATATATATANATATATATATATATATATATATATATATATATATATATATATATATATATATATATATATATATATATATATATATATATTTAAACATTACATTAATTTTTAAATAGGCGCTATTTTAACCGAGTTAAAAAATATATATTGTTTGTTGTTTTTAGAGTTCTGTACCTTTTAAGGAAAAACCATAACTGAATGATTTCGGTCCCATGATTTTCTGAAAATATCGTATTTCTATATTTACTTTAAAAGAAGATATGGCCGTTTATATCGCAAAAACGCGTATTTTGACACTATAAAGGGAATCAAAATTAATAGAGTACTTCCGATTAACCTATAATTACGAAATTTGGCAGCTAGCATCTACAGTAGTATTTATTCAGGAAAAAATCTAAAAACTACATTTGTGGTTAAATCCTATAAAATAATAATCTTAAAAGGGGGGCAAAATTTGGTACTAATACTGTTAAATTAATGATGTGTAAATTCTGTAATACTGGTAAATTTGGGCTCTGGCTAAATCAACCCTGGATTTCAAACAAGACGCGCTCGAGACGTACAGTTTTTGTACGGAATCTTCGGTGGGCGAGTCCGACTCGCGCTTGTCCGGTTTTTTTTATATTATAATTAGATAACTACTAAATGCAAAATTTAAAAGCTAGCGATCCACTCGCGGTTTCGTCCGCTTGAACCACATGATAATTTGTTTACTAATCGGAATGGCTTTAGTGTTTTAATAACGTTATCATTTTAGTGAATATACATTGAAAATGAACCTTGATCTACCTCTATACTTTAACAAGCACAAAAAAGCAACTATGTTACTGAGTTATATCGACTAGGTCATTCTCACGCACTTAGTGTCAATCCCACGGAACTTTGTATAAAGATTCTCATAGTTTTTTATTCAAGCGGAAGTAGTTGGTTCAATTTACTTACAATTTGTAATCTATACTTCTGTACTAATGTTATAAAAATGAAGAGTTTATTTGGTTGTACGCGCTAATCTCAGGAACTACCGGTTAGAATAGAAATTATCTTTTTCTTTTGAATAGTCGATTAACCGAGAAAATTTACAATTTAAATCTATATTACATTACGTTAATAGTTTCAATATATTTATTTTTTATATAATACCATTTCTTAAAATTTTTCACTGACATTACTTACAATTAGACTTATGTGGCTGCATATCCAGTTTTTACATAAATAAACGTCCAGTATTTTTAGGTTTCCAAATTTAAAAACGCATCCTAAATGATGTTTGTATTGATTTTGATTTATTTTGTCTAAGTGTACAAATAACACAAGAATATCTTATTTTAATGTATCTCTTCCAGTTGATACTGGTGCTGCTCATCGCAGCAGTTACTGCTGAAGAAAGTCCACCAGGTCTCGTCAGTAAGGACACAGAACAGGATCTAGTGGCTGAAGCGACACAATCAGGTATGATAACATAAAGCTTATTAGTTTATTAAAATTAAAATTCATTTGATGATTTAAAAGTATTTTTGAATAACAAATATTACGATAATATTTAAAATACTATTAAAGGCATTAAGTTACGCCATTACTCAATGTTTCGTACATTAGATAGAAAATGAAAACCGAAGAATTTTGTAAACAGTTAACGTTCCTATATGCGGGATACAGCGTGCAGCTGTAGAACTATAATCAGAATCAACAAAAAAAGTCATGATAAATCTTACTAAAAGTATAAATGTGAAAGTATGTGAGTATCGTAAGGAAGAGACATCCTTTTGCCACTTTCACGCAAAAACTACTGAACAGATTTAGATGAAACGTTGCAGTAATATAGCTTATACGTCAGAATAACACATAGTGTACAATTAATGTAAAAAATGTATAATTTGGCTATAATATATAAGTAAGTCTAAGTAAGGATGTAGCCGCATTTGGATCGTTAGTTTATTCAATACTTTAAACATAATATTTTTTTCAGAATGGTATTTTCACTCTAAAATGATTGCATTGAGCTTACAGCATTTTATGGCATAGCAAGCGGGGTAGCCACTAGCCAGAGAGACCGGAGCGACAACCGCTACGGTCTCTCATACCTCTTTGACCTTGGCCACTATGACCAACATGGTCATGCCCTCCTCAGGACGGGAGGTGCTCAAGCTTGTTGCGTGAACTTCAAGACCATCGTATAGTGTTCTTGGTCAACTGAGGGCACCCCCTGCCACTCCCTCTTCTCCCCATGACAGTAGTACCCGTAGCTTCGTATTAGTTTAAACTATTTTTATAATATTTTGCAGGAGCTCAGGCACAAAAACGAGACGCTGGTTTGTCTAACTCGTACGGGGAGCCCCTGCCGAGCGATGCGTACGGACCTCCACTCAGCATACCCACCGGTGAGCTAATACTCATAAATATATACTTATATGATATTTTTGACATTTTTAAAATGTTATTCCACAGTTTAGAAAACATATTGTCCTTTTCCATAATGTGTGGTGATCGAACCCACAACTTGTCACGCTTACAGTCACACTTTGTGCCCCTGCGCCACCACTAGTGTCTAGTGTGTTAGTGTTAAATATAAACTCTTTGTTACTAAATTATCTATCTATGATAATTTCTAATTTTTTTTTACAGTTTCAAAAATTAGTCTAAAATAAAAATATCAACAAATAACTTTTTTCCATAATATCAGATAGTTCATTTAATTAATTTTAGAATTTCTTACAAAGAACTCCTCTAAAATTCGGATTTATCTGCAAAATGTGTAAAAATCTAAATGAAGCTAGCAAAAACGCAACTTTTTTTGTTACTTATTATTTCTTTATTTTTAAGTTTAGCGATCGCAAAATTTAGACACAAAATGATACGTACTATCTACTAGTCACGACCAAAAAATTAAACGTCATTTATAAAGTAGTTGCCCATTTTTTTGTTATCTATGAAGTAAAATTAAAGTTTTGATTATAATTTTTATTAATTTTTTTACTGTCTTTTAGGTCCATAAAATAAATCATGTAAGTACTTTTAATCAATAAGAAAGATAAAAAACGGAAAATGAAACGAGGAACATTTTAGGACAGTAGGAAAAGAGGGGAAAATTGGTAACAAAATAAAAATGTACATGATGTACAATGTATACGAATCTGTAAAAATATTAGAATTTATGTTTTTTTAAATTTTATTTTATAAACAATACAATACAAACTTCTTCCGCTTTATCAACTTATAATATTTAATATTTTTGAGGGTACAGTATTAGGGAGTATTGGTCATAGATTGAACTGGTGTAAGAGTGAGCGTGTAATCTCCGTCTTAGATTTACCACATAACTAGCGGACCGTTCGCGGTTTCGCCGCAAACCACCTATAATACTTTTATTATGATGTATTTACCAACAGTTTGCTACATTCAATCATGAACAACTTGTTTTCATAATTCTGAGAAAGTTCAAGCACTACGTGGTTGCTTGAGAAGACGACGTCGGCGGCAAGGGCGCACCTCGCGCGAACCAAACCTAGGCTTGCGGCCGTAAACAGAGCGTTGAATTATTTTAGTTTTACATTTTCTCAAAAAGTAGACGTCCAAATTACATGCTATAGAAGCTAAAGTATATCTTCATAAAATGTCCTTGATGATGGAATAACTTTCGCTCGTAAAATTCAATATCAATGTCAAATAAAAAACGGTGATATATAACCTTGCAATATTCAATTATTTTTTGTCGCGGACTTTTTTTTAAAACAAATAAAATAAATATTTTCCTCATACAATATACTGACATATAATAAACACTTTTTGCAGCGCACGCGTCAAAAGCAATTCATGGAGTTCATTATTATTGTTATTCCGTTATTCAAGGCCAACTAAGACTTACACCTTAATGTTATATAGTCTATATCACTTCTGAGGAATGTAGCTTTCGGACCAGTGTCCGATTGCTTGAAGTTGAAGACTTGTTACTGAAATCCGGAGATCTTGGCGTTTCAGCAAACTCTTCCGTTTACAGATAATCCGTCCCACAAAAAGTTAATTACTGATGTCACCGATAAAAGTATAATAACAAAAATAACAAACACAAGAAAAAACTACGTAATATAGAACTCATTATTAAGCCAAATAGTCTAAAATCAAAATCTTAATATATGTTCTTTGAAAATTACAAAATATTTGATTTTGAAATAACTCATACTAAAATGGGACATGCAAGTGTCCATACATAAGTATTTATATTATTTTTTTTAGGAAAATTGTGTGGACGGAGTGACATATCCGTTGCTAAAAACTATATAAACAGCAAATGATTATTGTTTTTCAATTATTTTTTAATAGGAGATGAACGATGTTTTATTTTCAGTTCCAGATTTTCCACAACCTGCACCGGTATACGGAGTGCCTGAAGCAACAGTGTTACTGGATACTCCTCCAGGGGCCTATGGACCCCCTTCCCCTGTCGTATTTCCAAACCAAATCTACGAAGGACCTCCCCCTCCGATCAGCAAACCAAAATTAATCTACGGACCCCCAAAACTTCATGTTCCGTCCAAGCCTAAGCCGATATACGGTCCACCGAAACCTGTTTACGGTCCGCCAAAGAAAACATATGGCCCTCCCAAGCAATCGCTTCCAAAGCCAACCTACGGTGTTCCATTCAAAATTTCCAAAATTCCTCCAAAACCAATATACGGTGTTCCAAAACCAATTTATGGGGCCCCAAAACCTGTGTATGGACCACCTAAAGTCACTTACGGGCCACCACTTGTAAATGTTCAAAACATAAAAGTGCCAGAAGTGCCCATTTCTTTCCCTCAAAACTATGCTTCTTTAGGTAATATTGGAACCGGCTTTGGTAGCATCAGTACTATAGGTTCCAATTTTGGTACATTAGAAACCAGTGTTGGGACAAGTATTGGGACCAATTTAGATTTGGGTTTAAATCTACCAGCTCCTATATACGGAACTCCAATATCTAGTTTACCAGTTAATTTGAAACCAAATTTCCCTATACCATCTGATACTTACGGGCCACCCGGGCTCCCTCTAGGACCTATTGGACCAAATGACCAGATTGTATTACAAGATTTCAGCAATATCGGCCATTATGGACCTCCTCAGCCTGACCCGAACCCACGTCCACCACACCCAGGTATTCCAGCACCACCAACACCTCCTCATGTCTTATATGACGGCTGGAAACCAATTCCAGGAGTATCAAAACCTTTGATTGAAAACGTTCAAAATGTTCATACAATACAATCTATTCAAAATCTCGGCCACAGTATTGGTCATATTGAAACATTAGATGAATATGGACCTCCACCTCCTGTAGTCCAAGAAGTCAGTATAAACTTAGATGGACATTCTTTACCAAAAATTAATCAGCATTTACAGTTTTCTGGGGCCCAAATTTCATCTGGTTATTCTTCTGTTCATCAAGATGCATTGGCCAATATCGATCTTAACGCTATTGTAGGAGGCGATTCGAATAATATCGATCAATCTAAAACAGTATTCGAAGCTCATTATACTGAAAATAATGTCCCTCAACCCGACATCGCCTTCATAGGTGGTATTCCAGAAAAACCTATAGACTCCTACGGTGTACCTCCTTTGGATTCCCTATCAAATGGTCCTTATCCACCATCAATTAGACAACAAGGTGCTAAAGGATTAATTCCACCCTCAGGATTATATGGGTTACCACCTACAAATCAATACGGCGTACCTAAAATTGTACCATCTAACTTACCGATTCCATACGGATCTGTTTCCGGGGGTGGCCATTCTATACACACAGGAGGACATTCACCAAGACATCCCATAAAATTCAGAGATTCCGTACCAGAAGGTTTGATCCAGCAAATTGGGAAAGTTTCACATCATAAGGATATTCACGGATTAGATCATGTGAAACAAGGCCCAGCATATCTTCCTCCACCAATCAGAGAAGTTAAAGACGTAAATCAATTTTCAGCTAACCACGGTTCCAATTTTAATAGCCTATCATTGTCTATTGAACCTACGAATCTCTATAGTTTACCTCATACCGGACAGCCATTGAACTTCCAACATAATCAAAACCAGCCCAGTAATTTATATGGCTCACCAATAGATTCTTACTCTGTTCCTCTCTTAACTGTTGGCGATCACACAGCTTCTGGTTCCAGCAGTAACGCAGTCGCTGCAACAATTGATGGCACAATTTTAGCTAATCTTAGTAATTTAGAAGCGGCAGCAATTTTGAAACATTGCCCCTATCATGAAGCTATATTGAAAGCTGCTAGATTAGGGGAAAAAATACCTTCAGATTTAGCTTCAAGTTACGTTGCCAGCTTAAGTTCTTTAGGGTCTACTTTGCAAAAGAATCATCAAACCTTAATTTCACCACAAAATGATTTCAATACACCAGTATCTGGAAGTGAATCTGTATCATACAATACAAAAGATTTATCGACAGCTTCCCATACATTAGTACAAACCATACTACCAAATCAAGTAGAAAATGAAAAATCTATAAAATACAGCGCACAAAAAGGCAAATCCCTTAATCTAAAAGATGTATATAAAACCAATTCTCTACAACTCGTGTCTGATCAAATATATCAGACATCAGAAAAAATAAAAAATTTAAGCGAAGAGACTAAACAATTGCAACAAAAAATTGTATCGACCAGCCAACAATTGAATAACAATGATCAAAAATTCGTACAAAATGATATACCAGTAAAAGGCAACAAGGCAACATATTCTTTACAAATTCAATCAGCCAATGACGGGAAAGGAAAACCTTCGATACCTCACGAACAATTATTATCTGAAGGACTGTTACAGAGTATATTACAAGCAATCGAGCAGCCTAACTCAAGCAAAAATACAGAAACGTATCAAACTCAAACGAAACAAAGTATTTCATATCAATCAAATAATCCTCAAGTCAAAGTTACCGAAGTCTTTCCATCAAACGTTCAAAATCCAAACAATGGCCAAATTTATCAATCTAACGTTCAAACCCAATTGAAGACAAATGAAAACCAAAATCTGGATTATCAATCGTTTGATTTAGACGGGTTGGTTCTTCCCGCTGGTTATGAACCCATTGATAGAACGAAATCCGATCAAATAGTTCAAAGTTCGAATCAAGATATTAAGCATATATTGAAAAAAGAAATAAATCATCAACACTATTTGCATAATTTGCATGGAGATTGTGACTTAAGAGCAGATAACTCTGTCACACACACAATAGTAGTACCACCACCAAATATAGAAAAAGTTGAACCTGTAGATGAAGTCGAAGATAATGACGTAGCCATATACTTTGGTCAAAACGAAGAAAAAACTGAGACTGTCACAGAAATTTCAGTAGCAACCAGTATAAGTGAGGACGTCGATCGTAAACCAGAATTCGGTGAGAAAATTAAGAAAGCGTGACCGTTCTAGTCTAAGAACCAGTGGGCTGAACCGATTTTGATTATATTCGGAGTTTTAATACAAATTAAATTAACAAATCGGTTTAAACAAAGCCACTGGGGCCATTAGGGGCTTTTTCTAGTTTTAGTTCAACGCCATCTATCGAATTTAAAACTCGTCACAGTTAGATTGATCTATTTAAGAATACATCATTCATAACTGACGGACGAGTTTTAAACATTAATTCTTAAATAGTTGTTAAATTATGATAGAGTTGTATTTAAAAAGTATTTAAAGGCATTTAAAAAAGATTTCTTGATAACTAATATAAATTTCATAAAAAAAGATTATAAATTTCAAAACATTAAAAATTCCTATTGTAAAGTAATTTATCAATATTTTCATTAAACAATAAATATTGCAATGACCGTTAAAAAATATTTTTCTTTTACGTAATGTCATGTAATCTGAACTCTATTTATACCTATAGTCTGTAATTTAATTTATTCTACTTTAGTATTTTCTATTTATTTTTTATTGTGTTTTCGTTTTTGGGCATATAAAAACGATTAATAAAATATACAAATATTATTATTGTTTTCTTTACCTACCTTGATGAATATATCTCTGTATTAATACATGTACCAGGCTAAGTTTAAATTATCAGCTTCACACTGTATCCCGCACACAGCAGGGTAGGCAGAGGGAACCTAGTGTTAAGATACTCCGTTCCCCACATTCCACCGCACTCTGGAGGCACTGCGTGCTGAGTGGCGGAACTCAACGCCCCGCTTTGCCTCGACACCAGAGCGAAGAAATGGAAATATAAATTTAAGTAAATATTTCATCTCCTCGAGTGGGGATCGAACCCACAACCAGTCGGTTTTACAGTCACACTTCGTGCCGTTGCGCCACGACTGGCCTCATATAAAATTAAAATACATATAAAATTAAAATCAAAATACATAGTAATTTCTAGTAGGTAAAATAATCAAACCAAATAAATGCAAACTACAAAAAAATAAAATACAAAGTAGGGCTACTTAAAATATTATCAATTTCTAAAAATCTCCCTACAGAGACGCTAACTACATTGGGAAAATTGTTTCCAAGAGTCGCTAAAAATTTATTATTTTTTTAAATAAATTATTTTAAATCATTCATATTAATTAAAATAATATTGTATTAAATAATTATTACCGTAGTACGTGCATCACTAAATGCTATATAACTTATTACCATTGCCACTAAAAAAAAGTAATAGCCGTCAAAACCAAGTTAACTGTCAAAGCATAGTATTGATCTATATTTCGACTTATTGTAAACAAAAAGAATGATATAACTTTACTATCTCAAGTAATTTATTTTAAAATATAAAATGGCTAAATATGTAAACGTGAGGTTAAAGGTATGTCAAGGTTGTCTCAGCGCTGATAGAAGCCTTCTTGATTTAGACGATTATGAAACAAAGATATTCTACAGTTTTACTAAAATCGTGAGTTATATTTCAATTTATGTATTACATAATAACTTATTTTACTGTAAACGCGGCTGTTGTGGGTTCGGTTCCCATGAGAGGGAAGTTAAAGTTGAGTTTCGTTGAACACCCAATTATTTCAAAATTTGGCGGAAAGTTGAGAACTGGAAAGTGTCATGACACTAGATTCTCTTTGCCTTCCTTGCTTAATGCGGGATACAGCTAGAAGCTATTAAAATATATCTTTTTTGGAATTTAGGTAACTAATACTACTTTTTTTTAAAACAGTGGGTATATATCATGTGTAAAAATGCGAAGATATTGTGTTGTGTGTTACACAATCCTTTTTGCCCTTTTATGTAATAAATGTAAAAAAAAAATATATTTTCGTTAATCTATATTTATATTATAAATCTGAAGAGTTTGTTTGGTTGAACTTGCTAATCTGAGGCACTACAGGTTTGAATTTAAAAATATATTTTTGTGTTGGATAGCCTACTTATCGAGAAAGGCTATAGGCTATACAACCTCAATTGATGCACTAAGTGTGTGATGAGAGCTAACTCCACCATTGCTTAGAATTTATGCCATATTTTTTGTTCTTTTTATTTGACAACAGGCAAAGCCAAAGATAAAAAAGGGGAGATTATTATAATATTGAAAGTATACATTTTAAATATTATATTATCTTACAAATCTTATAAATATTAGAGATGTGTAAGTTTCAAAGGATGGATGTTCATTCCATTTTCATGCAAAACTACAAAACAGGCTTAGATAAAAGTTTACACTAGAATAAAAATTATATTTATATTTTAATTAGAATAACTCATAAGCTACAATTTATGTAAATTATGTGTATAATTTAGGTATAATATAACAATAAATATAAGCGGACGAATACATATTATTTATAATAATTTAATTTCCAGGATAGAAAAGCAGATATGTTACAATTATGTTGGGAGTGTAAAGCAATATTGAGAAAATTTATAAAATTCAAACAACAAGTGAAACACGCACATTTTATATTAAATTCATATGTAAGACTTTTTAATATTTAACATTATAAATTAATTATATAATATATGAATTATACAAAAATTAACACTTCTATTTAAATAATCGACAATATTGTATGGAAATTACATAACATATTTGTGAGTTAATAGTTATTAAAAAAATGGATGTGTCAATAAGAAAATGAATTTATATACTCTATAAAGTAAACTGAAGACATAACTGATTAGAGACAAAACCTTTAAATTTATCCTACTAATTGTTATGCTCAAGCATTCGGAAAAAAAGGAATTCCTGGATAATCCAACATAATAATAATAGATAAATAAAAACTGTCAGCTTCCAAAAATAATTTTCAAACAACTGAACATATTTTGTTGATTTATCGCTAAAACACACTTGATTAAGTCACCTTTCAAACAAAAATAATATTATAATTAAAATCAGTTCATCTACAAGCTACAATGCCACAAACAGATACACACATATATAGACATGTTAAACTTATAAGGCCCCTCTGTTTTCATGGGGGGCCAAGAAAATCTTTGAAAATATATAAACATTCAATCAAAATTTAAAGCTATTGGTAGTCTGCATAACACTGAATCCATAACTAAAAGCCAAATTACACAATAAGGATGTCTTAAATACACATTTTTCTATTGTGGTTATAATTAAATTATTTCCATTTAAATGTTATCATAAGAGATAACATTTAGAGAAGTTGTACTTTCCTTTGTGTCTAAATAATAATAATGTACAGTTTCTGTTAAAAGTATTAGAAATACATAGTTCTTTTAGTTTTCCTAATACTACTATAAAATTATTGAATAACTAATTCATACTAACAATTATCACCTTTAAACATTTATGTCTTCAAGTAAATAAAATGTGTATATATAAACAAGACCAAGATATAAATTTTTAATAAATAATTGAGTGAATTTACTTAAATGTAAATAAAAAAAAATATTGTACTAGTCTATTTATATTACTGACTGACATTACATATAAAACTATTTTTTTTAATTTTAATTGTAATAAAAATAAACATTATTTTGTTGCAACTTTTTTTAAAAAGATTAACATTCATTTTATTAAACAAAACATAGTGTAGTTCAAAATATTAGTAAATGAATGAAAAAAAACACAAATTGAGCATTGAATTACAATTTTTTTCTATTGTACCTGAAATAAAAAAAATATTATACTTTATTATTGAAAAATACTTTTTTTCTATACATTGTAACTATTGAAAAAAAAAGTAATTTTTCTTCTTTAGTAAATTTTATAATGTTATACTTTATAAGCTTTAAACTATTACAAAAAAAGTTTTATGTGAGTAGTTGATGTATTTTATAAAAAGTGCTATAATATTAAGTTTAATTAAATATATATAAGTTATAGTAGTGTAACAGCAATTGATTGTAAACGTGTTGGTTGTGGGTTCGATTCTCACTCTGAGGAAGAAATAATGTTCATTTTGCCGCTATAATAACGCTAAATGCGACGTTAAGTTACCCAAATCATCACAACATGTCTTGAATTTGAGTGGAAAGTGGAGAATGGAGTATTTAAACACTAGGTTCCCTCTGCCCATGCTTGATACAAGGTCAAGCTGTAAATGTGTATTAATAGATAATTATATTTAAGATCTTCACAAGGTATTTATTATTGAGAAAAAACTTAAGTAATAACTAATAATATAAAAAAATGAGCTAAAAGAACCTAGTTGTAGACTTCTTGTAAAAAATAATGTATCTACAATTTTTTTTCTACAAAAAAATCTATGTGTGGAAGTTAATTTTTTAATAAGAAAAAAAAAACTTTATTATTTATTTACCTATTATTATACTTATATTGTAAAAATGTGACTTTTTATATCAACTGTTGTAAAATAAAATATTTCTCTACGATTTTCATTTCAAGTCTTTTATTAAGAAATTAAATTCCAAACATATATTTTTGTTTTTTTAAACCCCGTTTAAAAAATAATAATATCCTAAAATGAAGATACATTACTGGGGGAATAATTGTATTTAAATTACTTTCAATTCCCCACTCTAGTGGACGAAGCGCAGCGTTGAGTTGCACTAACAAGTAGCCTCTCAAAAATTGGCAATGGCTGGGGAATGGAGTGTTTTAACACTAGGTTTCCTCTATCTACCCTGTTACATGCGAAATACAACGTAAGGCTGTTTTTTTATAATTTTTTTATCTCCGTTCTGGTATACGAAGCGCGGCGTTGAGTTCCGCTATATATGCTATGTTTTGATAATTGTGCGGTGCACGGGAAATAGAGTGTCTTAACACTAGGTCCTCTCACTGCTATATGAGGGTCACAACGTGAAGGTGCTTTTTTTATTTAACAATTTAAGTCACTTAATACTTTTTTGCAACATAACACCTTTTTTTATTAAAAACACTCAGAGTCAGAGTACAAAAACTACTTAGAAAATATATTTTTTATTTATCATATTTAGTTAACTGTTTACAGAGGGACAATGAAATGGATTCATTATCAAGTTTAGTTGTAAAAAAGTATGAAGCTATAACTGAAATTATACATAATGAGAAAGTGCCAATAAATATAGAAATTCCTTTCATTAAAATAGAGGAAGATCATTTTAATGATACATACAATGAATGTAATGATGATTTTTTGACTTGTGATAATGATGATAGTCAAATAAAGGTAATTTTATTGTTATTTTTTTTATAAACAAAGTACAATATATAATAAATCATAATATTTCCTATATGGAATATAAACTAGTAGCCATTTAACGTAGGGTCGACGAGTCGTGGCCGAACTCAAATTTGATGTAGATTTTATTTTAGGATTGTTATTTTTCTCTTACTTTTGATTATTTCCCGAGTGCACAATGCGTAAAAGTCCAGAAAACCTAACTTCAGGGCGTCCACGACTTGTCGACCTTACTGTACATATCTCAGTTAAATACATTTAACACTTGTTACTATGAAAATAAACTTCTAAGTGCATTCTTCATCTCCACTGTCTGATCTCTTTCTATCTAAACAATTTGCCTGGTTACCAGAGCGAGGAAATGAAAATATGAAATATTTAATTTTCTCGAGTGGATGTCGAATCCACAACCTGTCATGTTTACGGTTGCACCCTTATGCTCCTGCGCCACGATTGGACTCAATATTACTTTTTATAATATTGTTTTATTCTTTATAGTCACAAAAAAAAATCGATAACTTTTCCAGCCAAAGATGTTTATTGCATTCCCTGCTAGTCTGAAGTAAAACATGTAGTTGTTAGTTTTTAATTTAAAAGGGAAGTTCAAATTATTTGACTAAATGGGTTCAGCCAACCACGAGATAATCGCGGACTTCCTTTTTTTTAAGGTGGTAAAAAATTAAAACAGAAAGTATATATACATATACGTACATATTAATGTATTTACTCTGTTTCTCTGTAAAGTGCTTAATAATGGTCAAAAATTACAAAAATGCAATGGCTAACAATTTTTATACTAAAATATCTAATTATTTTTTAATAAAATATCTAATTAAAATTTACAGGTACACATAAAAGATGATAATTTAAGTGAGAATATGAAAATAAATAGTAATACAGAAAAAGTAAACGCAAAAGAAGCTTTCAATGAATCAGATGATGAACCTCTTATAATAAGGAAAGAGAGAAAGAAAAGATCTAGGAAAGAAAGTGAGTATATTAACACTTTGTTCTGCACTTTCCGCCCAAAATTTGAGACGTCGCCAGAGCTTTGTTGATGGAGCGAGAAAATTAAAATAATTTACTTTCCCAAGTTTGTATCTAACTAACCCGCAACCGTAGCGTTTAAACGAGCAATATTGCAACTTGCAAGATGGCTTCAAAAGTTAAAAATAGACTAAATTACACATAGTCACTTTAACATTTATTTGTGTAATAAATTAAATATAACAGCTATAATATTTTATATTTAAATTATAAGATTATAACTTTAGGTGACAAAAAACATAAAGTAAAAAAACGTGAACTGCCCTCCGGAGTGATTTGCAATGACAGGATTAAACAAAAATTAGAGAAATTAAATATGGCTACCGACAGATTACAACTAGTTATGTTGTCATGGGAAGAGGTCAGTAATAAATAAATATTTTTGCTATTTTTGGCTTCAGAAGAATATGGAGAATTCGTTACACATTTTCGGTTAATTAATGGATTAAAAAATAATATAATATACTTAGCACTAACCATATTTCCTGGTTAAAATCAATAATAATCTATTCCATAATTTTTTATTTCATTAATTATGAAAATAATGAAATAAAAAAATTTGGAATAGATATATAAGAGGCCAGTCGTGGCGCAGCCGCACGAAGTGTGATTGTAAAACGGACTGGTTGTGGGTTCTATCCCCACTCCAGGAGATGAAATATTTACTTAAATGTATATTTCCATTTCTTCGCTCTGGTGTCGAGGCAAAGCGCGGCGTTGAGTTCTGACACTCAACACGCAATGCCTCCAGAATTCGGCAGAAAGTGGGGAACGGAGTGTCTTAATTCTAGGTTCCTTCTGCCTACCCTGCTGTGGGCGGGATACATCGTGAAGCTGAATTATGAAAATGATACAAACTTTCTTAATTTCTGTACTTTTTTTCATCACGTTAGTGTTAGAGGTGTTATTTTAAATAAGTTATTTAAAGTAATCATTTTAAATCTAAATCATCTCAGGTAGAGGAAGAACGACTAAAAACACTTGAGAGTGACACTTTTAACCGACATAGCTATAAATGCTACGACTGCGCTGTAGGGTTCAATCATAAGTGTAAATTGGATAATCATATGAAAAAGCATGACAAGGTAAATTAATATTATGTAAAAGTATGACAAAATAAAATCGTTTCTAAATTAAATTAATTTTCATAATCAGAGTGAAAATTGATGTTATATATACGTTATAATGTCTTAGTTAAAATTATAATTTTGTCTTAATCAAAATCCCATTGCAATTGCTAATAGTTATAATACAGACCCACTAGAAAACAACCAACGTCGCCCAGAAATCAATGACCATCATTTCACTAGACTTCTCACTTCCTAAATCATAAAATATCATAATATATTATAATTATTTATTCAATTAAATTTTTGAGGCCGTTGTAGCGCTGGGGCACAAGGGGGCGACTGTAACAAGTCATGGTTTCGATCTCCAGTCGAAGGAATGAATTTTTTGCCTTGGTGCTAGAGCGAGGAAATTAAAATATTAGTTATTAATATTTTCATTTCTTCGGTCTAGCGCCGAGGCACAAAGACCGCCGTTGAGTTCCGCCACTGACGGAGTGTTTTAACACTAGCTTCCCTCAGCCTTGCGCGGGATATAGCGGAAGCTGATAAAAAAACAGTTTTCTATTAAATAAAAAACGGAACTTTAATAAAAACCAGTTTTTTTAAAAGGAATTTTCACATATTCCAGTCGAATGGCGATGCTGAATGTGCAGTGTGTCACATCCGATGTAGGGACGCGCACGCGCTCGCCGCGCACAAGAGACGGCATAGAGTCAAGTGAGTGGCCAGTAGATTTTTTTTACAATTACAAAGTTGGTTAATTTATGCATTAGTGATGATATAGAACTCAGATTTAATTACAAAGATTAATAGTTATGTATGACAGATAACATAATATCTTAAGTGCGCGTAGTAACTCTGATTGCAGGTATAGTGAATTATATATATATCAAAACGATTATTGTGATATACTATAGCCTAGCCTTCCTCGATAAATGGACTATTAAAACACACAAAAATCATACTTTTTTACACACATTATTACATTACTTATTAAGAAAACGTATAAAGAATTTCGACGCAGCTCGATGAGACTGTATGGCTTAATTGATCAGAGCTCTTGGACGATTTTCAAATATGCGCGGGTTCAAATCCCGCTACGTTAAAATTTTTATACGTTTTCTTAATAAGTGTTTTTCTTTTCTAAGTATAGGAAGGTAGGGGACTTAAAAAAAAAATACACAAAAATCAATTTAAAAGAGATTCCTGAGATTAGCGCGTTTAAAGTACCTGTGCAGCTTGCGTGTGCCCCCAGATGGCGCTGCAGCGCGTGCCAGGCCACGTGGTCGCGCGCGGCGCTGTGCGCGGACCACGTGGCGCGCGCGCACGGCGGGCCCGCGCCCACGCACGCCTGCACGTGCGGGTTTGTTGCCACGTGAGTGACGACACTCATTCATTATTGCTGATCATTGCTTTACGCTGTACCCCTAGCGGGTCAGTCAGAGAGAAGAGCGCCTCATCCACTATCATCAATCTCTTCATACATGCCCTCCGGGAGTCCTCATACTTTTTATGTGACGTTCCTCCGGTATTTTTGTTCGAAGGTCCACCGAGGTCTACGTGCATCTGTGCTGATGTTTCACCATCTCACCAATGCAGCTAAGGCACCATTAACCCTGTTACCAGCCATCCTTCCATCTCTACTGAACATACTTCCCAAATGTTTACTTATTCTAACATCTTACCATTTACAATGACCTTAAATTCTGTTTTTTCTTAATTTCTTTCAAAAACCAGAAACTTAGTCTTACTCGCATTCAGGCTTAGACCATTATTTTCACATCCTTCTTTCAGAGTGGTGACTAATACTCTAACTAGCCTTCTTACGATACAATGAGCAATGCATCATCTCGTTTAGCAGGAAATTCACATTCAAATCACCTACTTTCACTCCCATGTCAATGTTTCACCCCTTGGAGACAGCTATCCAAATACAAATTGAACAACCAAGCTGACATGGCGCAACCTTGTTTAACACCCGATCGGATGTCAAATCAGGGCGACATGGCAGCTCCTACTCGCACGCAAGTTGAGTGATCTCTGTAAACAGATTTTACAGCCTGCAACAAGAGTCCGCTCTCGTTGTACCGGAGGAGTGTCTCCCATAATTTCTAACTGACTGAACTGAGTTATGAGAACAAAATTATGGACGTTTTCCAAGTTCACAAAATCTCATTAAACTTTTTGGTTAACGGCCAAGAACTTTTCCGTGATCATGCGGATGGAAAGGTCTGATCCATACATCCTCTGGGGCCTCCTATAACAGTCTTTCAGATCTCTCTTACATTCTTCTCAATATTTAAGCATAAACTTTACAACCCAATCTAATATAAAAAACCATTACCTTTCATAGACATCGAACAACAATTGCATCTATAGTCAGACGCTATCCCACCTTTGCTTTGCCTTGTTACCAGAGCGAGGAAATGGAAATAATTTACTTGAAAATTGTTCGAATTTATAGCTTGGAGTTAATAACATTTACTTATATTTGATTTTTATTTTCTTCAGTACATTAGCAAAATTAAGAAATCATGAGAAAAATCATGCGGAAAGACCGAAATGCGAATTGTGCGGGAAAAGTTTTAGAGATAAGACATCGTTGAAAACACACTTATTGTAAGTATATACATACATATGTATGTATGTATATTTGAACACAGTTAACAGTTAAAATCCTTTAGTTTCAGTTTCACGCTGTATCCCACATTTAGCAGGATAGGCGGAAAGAACCTAGCGTCAAAACACTCCATGCATCACTAAAATTAGGAAAATTACTAATGTACTACTTTCAAATCTCTTAATTATCTCTTTATTTACACCAATAAGCATATTAATACATATTTAATTATGTAATTCTATATATATCGAGCAGGATTTTTATTTTTTAAAGGAAACATACTATACGTTTACAGTATACACCATATTTTGTCTTCGGTGAAAATGTTGTTTATTAAAAAAAAGTTTATTTATAAAATCATTTTTGGTCCTTCGAGCCGGATTTATAATAGTCTTTTTTTTATTTTTAGTATACACAATGGCGAAAAGGAATTCGAATGTCCACGTTGTAATAAAAAGTTTCTATTTAAAAAAGCAATGGAAGTACATTTGGTAACTCACGACGCGTCTGCGCAATTATATTGTCATGTTGTAAGTACATCCTACTAACTCTACTTTCTACTAATATTATGTATGTGAAAGTTTGTGAGGATGAATGTTTGTTACACTTTTACTACGAATTCTCGAGGCATTGTGTGTTGATTGGCGGAACTCGACGCCGCGCTTTGCCTCGTCACCAGAGCGGTAGATAATATCAAATATTTTATTCCCCGAATGGCCATCGAACCCTGTCGTGTTTACAATCATTGTCTCTACGCCACGGCTAGCCCTTTAGATGAAACTACAGTAATATAGTTTATACGTCTGTATACAATAGGCTACAATTTATGAAAGCATTTTGTAAAATTTGACTATAATATATATAATTAGTCTAAGCGGGTGTATCCGCATGTGGGTCGTCTCACCATCGCATTTATATTTAGATACTATATGTTACAGCTTCTCATTTAACTTTCTCATTTATTTTCTTTCTATGTTTAATATTTTAAATAAATTTATATTTTTAATGATTTAATATAACTGAATTTAAATTAAACAATATGAAGGTCCAAAATTTTAATAGTTCTATAAAACTTTATTAATAAAGTTTTGACTATATTTATATATATAATTATATTTATTTCAGTGTGACAAAAATTTTAAAAACAAAATGTCTTTCAATCAACATTTGAAATATAATTTGAAGCACATCGATCCTGCGAGGCTCAAGTAAGTATTATATTAGTAGTTCAATGTTTATACATGATAAGCAAAAGGACTGTGGACTCGAACTTTATTTTTTGAGTCTCTCTTTATTTTATTTTTATGACTCTATTTTTATATGATTAAATTGAATGCAGAGAAATTCAGCAAATAATTCTTTCTTTCCTTCTGCTGTATTTGCTTGAAGTCAATATATATTTGTTTACTCGCACTTTACTTTTTCAGTAAATATTAACTAAATTATGAAAATAAGAAATTAAGAAATCGTTGGCGGTAGTCTGATATAATAATTATGTCAACTGACAGACGAATGCCACCTCAGTCTACCCGCGACCACGGACTACTGCAAAGTGTTCGAAACGTCGGGTTTCCAAAATGTAAAATCTTAAATATACGCGATTAATCCGGTTAAATTAGTTTCATTTAAAATGTGTAATAATCATGAAAATCAAAGAACTTATTAAATATTAACTGTCTGTCTGTCCTGCCTATCCTGCTGTGTGCGGGATACAGCGTGAAGCTGATTTATTTATTTCTTCTGGCTTGATTTTAATTTGTCAATATTTTGTTGTATTTTATTTTATGAATATTTTTATTTGATTCACAGATATGCCTGTCAATTGTGTGAAAAGAAGTTTGTCAACGGAACTCGTCTCGAGGAACACAATCTTGCAGTACATCTGAAATTGACACCCATTTCTTGCACTTTACCGGGATGTAATTTTGTAAGTAACTTTTGAAGTTTGTGTGGTTTTGGAGGTTTGTGGGGTCGGTGCGGACTGAAGAATCGGGTGCGGGCTGATGGGTATTTGTAAGAATTGGATATATATCCTGCTAATATTATAAAAGTGAAAATTTGTAAAGATGAATGAATTTTTTGCACGCAAAAACGAACGGATTTAGATAAAAACTTTATAGCAATATAGCTTATACATCAGAATATATATATAGGGTACAATTTATGTAAAAATTTTGTATCATACGGCCATTAATAATGGTTGAAGCCGCGGGCGTTTGTATTTTCTCATAGTTTCAGTCTATATCCCGCTTATGCCAGGGTATGCAGAAGAATCGTAGCGTTTTAACATTTACTACTCTATTCTTTCCTTAGATTCTATTAATAAATATACATTTAATGGTGTGTTGTTACAGTCGTGCTCGTCGCGCACGGTGTTGCGCACGCACCGCCGCATGCAGCACCGCGCCGCGCGCCTCCTGCGCAACCACGTGTGCGACGTGTGCGGGAAGACCTATACTGCGAGTATCTCCCCATTACACATAAAAAATAATAGAGGAACAGCCTTCTCTCAAACACTCGTCCCTTCCACCCCTCCCCTCCTGCTTTGCTAAACTTTACAGGGGCGCCCGCGTGTGCCCACTGTGCATTACTATGGGCCACACACACTCACTCTATTAACAAAACAAAGCGTTGAGTTCCACTCAACACGCAATGTCTCTAAAATTCGGCGGTGCTAAGGGAACGGAGTATCTTCATATTGAATTCCACTGTGCAAGCTGGATACAAAGTCGAGTTATATAGAACCTCCTACTTTTTTTCTCTATATCTCACATATTGCAGGTTAGAAAGAGAAAATCTAGTGCAAAGACATTCCGTTCCCTACCAAATTTTTGAGACATTGCGTCAGCATTGAAAGCAGTTAATAAATCCTATTTTTTTCCAAAAACACAGACAAAGAAGTGTCTAGAAGGTCATATAAGGACTCACACGGGAGAAAGGCCGTTCCGCTGCACAAAGTGTCCCGCCGCCTTCGGATATGAGGCCGTACTGTACAATCATAATAAATTGGTGCATTTGAAGACTAAGGTGAGTGAAAAGGGTAAGAGGGAGATAGAAGGAAATACAAGGGTAAGGGTAAGGAGGAGTAGAAAAAGAAAGAAAAAAAGATTAGATGGGTAAAGGGGAGTATTTCTCTACTCAAGAAAGGAGCAGAAAAATAAATGGAAGTATAAGGGTGGAGAGAAGGAAAAAAGAGAGAGGAATAAAAGGGTAAGCGGGAGTAGAAGAGGAAAGGCAACAGAAGGAAAAAGGAGAAAGAAGACGGAAGGAAATGCAAGGATAAGAGGGAGTAGATAAAGTTAGTGTAAGGAAGAAGTGGGAATGGAGAGTATAGTAGAAGGGTAAAGGGGACTAAGAGGGGGACTAGTAAGTAGGTGGAGGGGAGTGAAGAGATAAGAATAGAATGGGGATACAGATAAGGATTTAAAGTACGAAACAAAGGTTTTTTTATTGTAGAAAATTTACACGTCTTTAATCTCTGAAGATTACGCCAGACTCCTTCTCAAAAAAACTTAAATACTTTCTACACAGCTTAATCATTTCATTAAAAAGAAAATTAGCTTCTATTGTTGCATGACTAGCAAGTATAGTATGAATTCATCAACATTTCTAAAATTTAATAATAATAATAATACTTTATTGCACTAAAAACGAAAAAAAAAAACAATATAATAACAGTTACTAATATTAACAAAAAAGACAACAAATAGTGCAATGGCGGCCTTATCACTAAAAGCGATTTCTTACAGGCAACCATTTGAAAGAATTTATTACATAAAAGACAGCAGAAAGGTGCAAAAAGTAATAATTGTTTTATTTTACACAAATATGATCTTATTAAATATAAATGAGTTATTTATTTAAATTATTTTTCTTAATAAATGTTCTCCGCAAGACTTCGCAAATTCCACTAAAATATGATGTACATCTTCTACCACAAATACTACAATATAAGTATAATAAGTAATTTTTTCATTAAATATTTAAACTTATTATGTGGAATGTGTCCGGATCGAAGTCTAAGTGCCATTACGATAACTTCTCTACGCATTTAACAATTAGTTCTGTATTGTGCTATACCAAATGCCTTTTGCTTTCGAAACTTCACTAAAGTGCTTGGACCAATTATCAAGTATTTCTAATTTAAATACTTTTAAAATTTCTGTAAAATGTGGAACAATATAAGTCTCAGCCCCAGTTGAAATTGCTTGTTTAACTAAACTGTCAACTTCCTCGTTACCACTAAGTGCTATGTGCGCCGGTATCTATTGCAATCTTAAAGACACGCAAACACCAATAAAATGTAAAATTTTCTTTATAATTACTAGGCTAGGCTATCGGTACACCTCTCTGACCAGAGGCGCATCGAGCCAAATATTGGAGAGCACTTTTACTGTCCGTCAGATTAGCAGACATATAACAGACAGAACCACTTTTTTAGATTGAAAATTATTAGTATCGTACGATGATTCCTTTGAAATTGCAAAAAGCTCGGCTGACATAATTGACAAATTTGATGTTATTTTAAACTTCTGCTTCAAATACGCTAAGATGTATTCTGTAACTTTTTTTAGAAAATAATAATATTTTTAAATGTCGGGAAAATCAATAGAGTATTTCAGCTTCACGCTGTATCCCGCACACAGCAGGGTAGGCAGAGGGAACCTAGTGTTAAGACACTCCGTTCCCCACTTTCTGCCGAATTCTGGAGGCATTGCGTGTTGAGTGGCAGAACTCAACGCCGCGCTTAACCTCGACACCAGAGCAAAGAAATGGAAATATAAATTTAAGTAAATATTTCATTTTATGAAATAGAGTATTTAATTTTTTTTATATCATTACGAATCGAATTGAGAATCTGCCTTCTAATAAAGTAAGATAAGTAGGCAGATTCTCCATAAAAAATCTTTTTTTTTAATTATATAAATATTATAACCTGTAATTGTTTTTATTTCTCAGCCTAATCGACGAAATGCAGAATAGATTTTCGCCACAGCCTAATCAGAAATGCTCACAAATAAAAATATTTTTTTATCTTATCTGTTTTATTATTATTCCTTGTTGTTTTGATACTGGCATACGTGACTGTAAACTGCAAAGTGTCTGTTATTATGTATTTATTACTTCAGCTTAACGTTGTATCCTGCATACCGTCGTAATTCATCGAACCTACAATCGTCCTGTTTACAGTGACACGCTTGTGTTTTTGCGCCACGAAGGCCTCAATTTATTATTCTTTGCAAACAAATAAAACTTGTACAAAAACTAAAGCCAATAACAATTTACCATTAAGAAAACGTATAACGAGGCACAAAGTGTGACTGTAAATCGACTAGTTGTGGGTTCGATCCCCTCTCGAGGAGATAAAATATTTAGTTAAATTTATATTTCCATTTCTTCGCTCTGGTGTCGAGGCAAAGCACGGCGTTGAGTTCTGCCACTCAACACGCAATGCCTCCAGAATTCGGCAGAAAGTGGGGAATGTCTTATCACTAGGTTCCCTCGACCTACTCTGCGGTCGTCTCTGTGCGGGATACAGCGTGAAGCTGATTAAAGATTAAAACGTATAAAAATTTGAACGTAGCAGGATTTGAATCCGAGCCTCTTAGGAAACCGTCCAAGCGCTCTGACCCACTAAGCCATACGTTCTCAGTCATACGGTCCAAAGAGGCATGAGTTCAAATCCCGATACGTTCAAATTTTTATACGTTTTCTCTTAATAAGTATTTTTCTTTCCTAAGTGTGGAATAACACTTTAAAAAATGTTGAATAACAATTTTCCACTTAAAAATATAATCTTAGGTACAGAATATAAGTTGTTATCCTGTTATATAATACGAATATGATAAAAGATAAATATATATTTTAACTTCTAGAAACATAAAATAAACATTTAAGCAAAGTTATAAAAATATAATAAGAGAATATTTTGGTACAAAACTGTAAGAAAACTTATACAATAAAAATTTCTTTTTGTATGTTTTTCTTCCAACCTACATTTATTTCCGAACCTTATGCCGAATTTCATTTGACATTGACAGCTGTCACACAACAAATAACCTCCAAGGCTCGAAACCAAAACAAACATGAACCTCACATTACTAATAAAAAATGCAAAATCAATATTATTATCACAAATTAAACGCAATTTCTCAAATGAATATACGCCAAAAGCGTTAAGAAGTCTGAAAGCTAAGTCCACACGTAAAAATGTACAATTTTACGTTGATGCTTGCAGAGTTAGGGCTGTAGCAGGTAATGGAGGCGATGGCTGTGTGTCCTTTTTGAGTGCTTGGTGTAAAGAACAAGCTGGACCCAATGGGGGGGATGGTGGACATGGTGGACATGTTATATTTCAGGTTAGAAACTTGTGTACAAAACTAGCGCATCCAAACACTTTGCCCGCTTAAACTTATAGCCAAATTATACAAAATCCATACACAATTGTAACCTATGTGTCATTCTGATGTATAAACTATATTATTGTGAAGCCTAAATGCAAGTAAGACTAAGGTTCTGGTATTTGCAAGAAATCAAGAAAGGATGGACAGCATAAATGGTAAGATGTTAGAACAATTGAATGAAGTGGTATAAAAGGAGATGTGTAGAAGAATTTCTAGATCATAGTATCAATGATACTGGAGGAAAGAAAAGAAAGGTCATGTAAAGCATGAAGGTCAGAAGATATATGTGAAGAAGTCGATGACAAGTTTGATTGGGGCACTATTCTCTCTACCAGGCTACAGCTAGAGTAATAATAATAACATCAAATGGAGATGGGCTGGACACACAACCAGAGGTAAAGATAAGTGGAGCAAATTAGTCACACAATGGTACCCTAGAGAATGTAAAAGAAAAAGTGGCAGACCACCACGGTGATGCAATGATAAAATTAAGCAAGGTAGCAGGGAAAATGTGGCACAGAGTTGCAATATGATAGAAACAAGTGGAAATAGTTGGAGGAGGCCTTTGCCAATTGGCAAACAGATTTACAGATCCCAAGTAAATCTTAAATAGTACAATCTAAGTGAAAGTTAGAGTTTAAATAATAGTTTTAGTAATTTATTTTAACTTAAATTAGTTTGTAAATGCTGCACAAAAGCTTTATTATGGCTAGAGTAAGCCAGGAGTAAAGCCTGAAGCTATACTATAAAAAATTACTCTTTCCTTTTTCCTCATTCATATATACTAATATATTTTTTACATTATTTTTAAGTGTTATTCCACACTTAGGAAAGAAAGATACTTATTTAGAAAATATATAAAAATTAGAATGTTGCAGTACTCAAATCCGGGCCTCCTGGAAACCGACCAACCTGGTCAGTTAGTATTATAGTAATATCCTTTACCTGTGGCTTTGCCCCATGTGGTCAAGTGGAAATCGCTCAATATATATTTGTTGTTTATGACATGTGACACATTCTAAGTGCTCTGCTGAGTTTCATCAAGACTGTCACATGATGTTTCTGCCAAATAAACTATTTATTTTTTAGTAAAGATAAAATAATAAATGCCTCTTATGATTATAGGCAACGCACAGCAAAAAAAGTTTAAATCACTGTCACTCAGTGATCCTAGCCAAGCACGGAGAGAGAGGCGCTAACAAGGATTGTAATGGAAAGAATGCGGAGCACACTATCATAGAAGTTCCTTTAGGTAATAAAAAATATTAATTATTATGTATAGAAAACCAGAGTCTGTCATGGCCCAATGGCATAAGCGTGTGAATATAAATGCGTTGATTGTGTGTTCGATTCCCACTCAGGGAATAAATGATATTTTAATTTCCTTGCTCTGGTAACAAGGCAAAGCACAGCCTTGAACTCTGGCACTTAATACGGCATACCTCTAAAATAGGGCAGTGCATATGAAACTGACACATTAAGTCACAAAATGTTATTGGTTGACAATGAGCCACGGAGTGTCTTAACATTAGTTTAACTCTGCCTTCCCTACTATAAGGGGAACAAGATCAAGCAAAATATATTGTAAAAAATGTATAAAAAATTGTTTTTATAAAATAGGAATTGTATTTGTCCTTTTCCAATATAATTTAATAGTAATCTGTTTATATTTTCTATAATAAATATTCTTTTAGTTGTTTTTCTATACCTTTATAAAAACATTTTTATAGAGTGAACAGCCCAGTTGTATGGATTGTTCGAGTTAAAAAAGCCGCTTCACGCTTATTCCCGCATAACAGGGTACAGTTACAGTTTTTTGAGACATAATCTTTCGAGACCGAGTGTTGAGTAGTGGGTTGAGTATCTCAACACCGTTCTTTACCTAGTTACCATAGGGGGAAAATGAAAATAGTTCAGTCTGTAGAGTCAGTAGAGATCGAATCCACAGCCTTCTAGTTCACAGACAGAACTGTGCCTCGCCACGACGCGACGGACTCAATTTTGCATAGATATTATATTCATATATAATAAATAGTTGTTAAGGCCAGTGAGTGGTTCAGGGGCGCAATCGTGCGACTATAAACCTGTGGCAACGAGTGCGTCGTTGAGGTTAACCACTCAACGCGCAATGCCCTCAGAATTGGGCAGAAAGTGATGAACGGAAGTGTTTTAAATGGAAACAGTGTCTTCCAACTGGCTTCTCAGGATCCCTCTGCCTGTCCTGCTAAGTGCTTCTGAAGAATACAGCGTGAAGCAGTAAAAAAAAAAGTATCTGTGTCCTTTTTGTATGAAATTTAGTTTAAGATTTTATAGAAATGAATATATAATAATATATAATCACATAGCTTATATCTTTAATGTTTATATATACATATATTCGCGTGGTCTACGTAGCAAAGTAGGCAGGGGGCACCTAGTGTCAAGACACTCCTTTCTCCAATAGTAATTTGAAACACCGAGTTGTAAGTGGTGGACCTCAAGTCACACTTTGTGCTAGATTGGGAAAGTGAAAATAATTACTCCGACTGGCAATTTAACTTACAACCGTCGGGTTTATACAAAGGTGTTGTTGACAACTTTAATAACGTTATTTTGATGGGTGGATGGTGAAATATTTTCCTGTCAGACAAAATAAAAACATAACGTGATCTCGACGGTTGTGGGTTCTATTACTTCTTAGATTACTCTAGCAAAAAAGCGAGGAGATGAACTTCTTTCTGCCCTGTTATGCTAAAAAAAAAGATTTTCTTTATATATAATACATATACAGGTACAATAATAAGAGACGCTACTGGTCGAGTGATTGGTGACTTACAGCACGAGGGTACAATGTTCGTCGCCGCTCGAGGGGGCGCCGGGGGGAGGGGAAACAGATTCTTTCTAACTTCCACTGAACAGGTAGGCATATATCCTAGATTTCTTAGGATTTCGTACCTCAAAACAAAAAAAAACAAATCTTTTTAGGATAACTTTCTTGTCCGTCTAGCCGTCTGTCAAGACTATTTATCCAGATATCGCATGGAGGCATAATAAATAATAATATAATAATAAAAAACAGCTTTCTTCACATAAATTTTTTTTACAAGTTGAGTCGCTGAGTCTTCGCAGTAAGTAATCGAAGATACTTGTGTTGGGAATCACTCGCTTCTCCGTTTGGTACATTTAAACTTAAAAAATAATAAATAGGTATAACAGAAGACAAAAAAAAAGCTTGTAACTATAACTTACAAAGAATGAACTAGCAAAAAAAAATAAATAAATACTAAGGTGGCCATAAATGTATGCCCTTGTGCATGCGTGCGTGCGTGCGTACGCGTACGCGCTTGTGCGTGCGTGTGTGTTTGTGTTTCTGTGAGAGAGAGAGAGAGAGAGAGAGAGTGTGTGTCTATTTGCGTGTAGTCTGATAGCGTTGTCCGTGCATGTCTTGTTTTGTATATTACTAAATTATATTATATTTATCTGTGCACTGTGTGTAAAATATAGAAGTAATATTATGAAAGTAAAGTTTCAATTTCTGTATACGAAAGTTTGTCTAATCAATTAATCACCGCTTTCTTGCATGAGTACTTTTGCATAGGATATTTCTGAAGGGGACGATTTATCTTATTGTACAAAGTAGACGATTGGAAACTGTATTGTCGTTTTGCAAAACTAGAGCGTACATTACTTCTTGGGGCAACAAGATCATTTCGTCTTTTCCTTAATTTATTTTTATTAAAATGTATAATTTCGTGATACTTCAAGGTTACATTTAAAATAAAGAGTTTTCTCACAGATAATATACCGCTGATTTCATATAAAGTACTTGTTGGAAATCTGTATGACTTAAAGTACATCACCTTAATGAGAGCTCTTTGTGCTCTTTCTAAACTAAGAAAATGGGACTTTGCAGCGCCACCCCAAATCGAGATGCAGTACGTGATTACAGATTGCACGAGTGCAATGTAAATTCGCTTCAATAATTCCTTTTCCATCACATGCCTGAGAGATTTAAAAACCCGTATTAGCTTTCTAATACGAGTCATCAGGAGTTCAATGTGAGCCGTCCAACACAGCCTTTGGTCCAACATAATCCCAAGGTACTTAGTGCTTACGACTTTCTGCAAAATGGTACAGTGACAAGTGTTAGGAGTAGAGTTTTCATGTTGACAATTGTGAATCTTTAGGGAAAAATCAAGAGTAGGTTGTGTATTCGCATACTTTGTGAAGCATATATAGCTTGTCTTTTGTATGTTTAATGTTAATAAGTTATCACACAACCATTTCGATACTTTTGCTAAACCGGTTTCTGCCATATTTTTTACATCTAGCCAGGACTTGCCAGTAAAGACGACGGCAGTGTCATCAGCATATAAAAAAATATTCCCTCCAACATCCTGAAGCTTATACAGATCGTTTATGTAAATAAGAAACAGCGTTACACTTCCCTGCGGTATACCATAAGTGATACATTCTACACCATTTAAGTGTTCTTCAATCCTAACCATTTGCTTTCTATCCCTAGAAGTTAGAACAGATATAGGCCTATAGTTATTAACATCAGTTTTGTTCCCACCCTTGAACACAGGAGTAACTATAGACCGTTTAAGTACAAATGTTCTAGCCATCTTCAAAAATTTGATTGAAATACCATCCCAACCCGGAGCGGTGTGTGAAGTCACGGATGTGCTTTGAAATTATTTTGAGCTGTAGATGACCTCTGCCAAACTTTGTCCAATACTGACAAAATACTTGTTCACATAGTTTATTGACGCTTGAGGAGTGGTTCGTACTGCCAATAAATTCGTGTTTGTGGGTTTTTCTGGTTTGTACTGGGCAACGTCATCAATAGTAGACCACAGTTTTCTTGGCTGTTTAAGATGTTTATTTATTTTATTTTTAAGATATTGCCTTTTTAGTTTATGGATTAAATTTGAACAAAAGTTACGAAAACGCTTAAAAGTTATTTTTAAAATTTCATTGCGTGAATTTGTCCTGAGTTTGATTTGCATTAGATTTCTTAACCTAATACAGCGCAGAGCACCTATCGTGGTCCACGGCTTTTTTATTCTTTTGTTAGCTGGAATACGATACAATACGGGAGTGTTTACTAGTTTTTATCATATCAATTGCCGCCACAGCGTAACTTTCTGGATCTTTGACAATGTTAAGGCAAAGCACGTCTGCGGTTATCAGTGAGCTGTAAGCATTCTCATAGTCAATAATAGTTTTATATTTTAGTAACTTGGATGACTTCAATTCCTGTGAGATGTGTAGAGTGACCATATTGTGATCCGTCACGATAGTATTTAAAACAGCAATCAGTGATGAGCTGTGGGAATTATCGATTTTAAGCATCACATGGTCCAGGCAGCTATCATTCTCGTTGGTAACATATGACTTGGCATGATTCCATGTGTGGAGAGGACGTTAAGATAATTTAACCTATTGTTTCGTTCCCAAGATTTTTCTCTTAGTGTCGAAATTAAATCTATATTTATGTCCCCAAGAACAACAACATTACTACACTTAGTAATACCGCTCAGGAAGCTATTAAGCGATAGAATAAAATTATCGGCATGTATAAATGACGGAGACCTATAAAGACCCAGTATAATATAGTTTGCAAATTTAATTTCAAGTTCTGTGGCTTCATATAAATTTAGTTCACTTACTTTAGAATTAATATGCTTACTAATATAAATAATTACGCCACCGTTCTGGTTTAATAGTTTCATTGTTTGAAAAGATGAATAATTGTCAAGATTGGGAATTGATTTCGCTGTTTGTAATCTACATTCAGTTAACCTCTGCCTACCCTGCTGTGTGCGGGATACAGCGTGAAGATGATTTAATTTAATTATATGTGAGATCGGTGTGTAGTATTTAACAATGTTGAAGTTACATAGATTTGGTCCAAAACCTTTCGACAACAAGTGGCGATTTGCTTAATTCTAATTAGCATGCAGTATACATATTTAAAGAGGAAAATATTAATATAAGCTAGAGAAATGCAAAGAAGTCGTAAGTAACCTTAAGCAAAATAACCATATAGTCATATTCCTTGCTGTAGTTGATGGAGTTGACTCTCGCTTTGAATTAAAATTATTTTAGAGCTATCGTCCTTCCTGACAAAAACTTTTCCAAAATCCGTCCAGCAAAACTTAATCTTTTTTGATTTTACCAGATCGTGCCAAGAAGAACAAACGGGAGCCTTTTGCAATTAGCTCCTCTGATATAAACACGAACACATCTCCATTATTAGTAAAACCTAAATGTTTCGTTTGTAATTTACATTTATTTTTTATATTGAAATCCTTAACCTTTCTAAGCAAATTTGTTCTCATTAATGTAGAGGAGAGTTCAACCACTATTGGGGGATTTTTCTCAGACTCCCTCCTGCTTCGTAATCTGAAGATATCCGTAATGAGACATTACGGATATCTTGTGTATTCAAGTCTAACTTAAAAGTACTACCTAGGCTCGCAACTATTTATATTAACCAAATCTTCTTGATTTTCGTGTAGTTTTCGTTGAACATTTTTTATTTCGATACAAGATTTTCGTGTGTCTTTGTAAGTCCTCAATTCTGTCTCCTAGGATGATTATATGCTCACGATCCAGCTTAGTGTGGCGTTCGAGGCGCTCAATTTTTTTTATAAAATTCTTCGTTTTGAGACGTGAGAAGGACATTTGTGTTTCAATTTTAGTGTTAGTTTCTTGAATGCTTTTTAAGTTGGTAGTTATTTCATCAAAAACTATCTTTTGTTCATCCTTAAGGCAGGAATATTCTGAAGGTGGAGAGTCCTGTTTTCTAAGACGTTTGCTACGATGAAAAACTTTTTTTTTTATGGAAAAGACAAGGCAAACGAGCGTAATCCAGCTTAGTGTGGCGTTCGAGGCGCTCAATTTTTTTACAAAATTCTTCGTTTTGAGACATGAGTAAGGACATTTGTGTTTCAATTTTAGTGTTAGTTTCTTGAATGCTTTTTAAGTTGGTAGTTATTTCATCAAAAACTATCTTTTGTTCATCCTTAAGGCAGGAATATTCTTAAGGTGGCGAGTCCTGTTTTCTAAGACGTTTGCTACGATGAAAAACTGTTGTGTTGTGAAAAATATGTGAAAATGTGTGAAAAAATGTTTCAGTTTTTTCCCAAGTAACGTTGACATTTGAACTAATTACATTTTTTGACAATTTTCTTGACTTTTGACTTTTTTCCAATTGTATATAGTAAAATGTGGTTGGTATGCTAGATATTTGTCTGACGTATTTGGAAAATCGCGTCGTAATATGATGTAGGCTCACTCACCAAACCCCCGGGAGGAGCTTCTAATATCCGATTATGCGGCGTGCGAGTAGTAAGGTCAGATGACCTTGTCACTGGTCGATGCAAATGTGAAAGGCACAATTGCTAACCAGTTGTGCGAGACACTGGCGGCTATGGTAACTCTCGTAAGCGAAGGGTCATAAACACTAGGTCATTTGCTGTGACCACACAGCAAATGAATTATCTTGGACACGTCTAAACTCAACGGCAGCCAGGCGAACAATGCATCAAGCCGAAATTTATATTGAATATTCAGGACTATGGTCTGTTAGAGTACAGAGACAAATCAAGCGTCTAAGTCATCGTAATCAAAAGATACTAGCGCTTTTGCATCGTTTTTGCTGTATTTTGTATGAAATTGCGTAACCAAAACCAACAGGGTTCCCGTACCGACCACCTACTGTTACCCCAACCCGACTACTGTTATGAAATTTGGCACGAAGTAAGAACTTACAATATAAACAAAGAAAAAAATCTGAAAAATGAAAATGTATAAGATTTTATTTTTATTTATTAGGAAGCCAACGTTACATACTAAGACTACAATAATTTATATACTCTTTATAAGTCCTATACCAGCATCAGTAGTCGATCTTTAGTAAAGCCATACTGTTTATTATGCAAAAGATTATGTGAGTCAAAGTGCATCAGCATTTGATTTAAAATAATTTTTTCAAAGATTTTACTAAATGAGGGTAGCATAGATACAGGTCTAAAATTGTTGGTATCAGATGTACTACCCGATTTAAATATAGGTATGACTTTACTAAATTTCATTAGGTCAGGAAACACACCATACTCTATACAATTATTAAATATAGTCGCGAGGTGAGGAGCAACAGCGTCTATTATGTGACTAATTCATTTAACAGAAATTCCCCATATATCTGATGTTTTCTTAATATCCCGCAAACATAAGTTTGTCAACTTTTATAAATTGTACTTTCCGGTCACTTACAATCCTAAAATTAGTGCGGAATCCTCAGTGGATGAGGTCTTCAGTCACTTGACCGGTTTACAGGGTAGGTATGGTAAACCTGGGAACCTAGTGTTAACACACTCCGTTCCCAACTTTCCGCTCAATTCTGTAGACATGTAAACCGATGGCCCATCTAGGTGTAATAAGGCTGCTTAGTACAGACCTACTTAGAGCTCTAGTAAGACAAACTACTACTTCGACTTCCGCAGCTCAACCCACGATACTTCTAAAATTGTGCGGTGCTTGGGGAACGATTAATAGGTCCCCTATGCCTGTCCTGCGAAGCGGTAAAACAACCTAAATTAAAAAAAAAGTAAATGTAGAATATATAACGTTATTCCCATCTTCTTTTGTTATAATTATTCTTTTGAAGTTTGAAGGAATAAGACCGAGTTTGTATACATTTTATAAACATACACATATAATGATTTTATTATTTTATGTTATTTATATGTCTTATGTGAGATAAAGAGTCCTTTTAATAGAGAACAACACTAGGTTCACTCTGCCCATCCCGCTATATACGTGAAGCTTAAAAAATATATATCCTATTTTCTCTCAGGCCCCAATGATAGCTGAATATGGAGCTATCGGTGAGACCAATCAATACTTTTTAGAAGTCCGATCGATGGCCCACCTAGGTCTCATAGGACTGCCCAACGCTGGGAAGAGTACCCTACTCAGAGCGGTGACTAGGGCGAGGCCTACTGTCGCGCCCTACCCGTTTACGACATTGCGCCCGCATATAGGTTAGTGATTTTTGTTCTCCTTTTTTTAAATTTTTTGTTGGGTTTTAGGATATTTGGGGATTCTGGGATTGTTTTTTAAAATTTTTGGGAACACTGCCAATGTGTCTACTCTGATTAATGTCGGAGAAGCGTAAAGTGACAAAAGGATTATAAGGAAATTAATTTCAAAATCTGTTAATGTTTGTGTACATATGTCTAGCTACGTCCACGTCCACTATAGCCATTTACTTATTTAGCTTTACGCTGTATACTGCATACAGCTTCTTCTTCTTCTTTGAAGTAATCAACACGTTCTATTCTTGACATTTTTTTTTCTTCTAGGAATGGTTCCATACGACGACTATGAGCAAGTGGCGATAGCGGACTTACCAGGTTTGATTCCCGGCTCACACAAAAATTATGGACTTGGTGAGTTTGCCTACAATTCTTCAAGTTACCTACAACACACTTTTTTCCCGAAGTGCAAATCGAACCCAAGTAAATACGCGGCAATACTCTTTATTTATTTTCACCATTAAATTGTACAGAATACAATAATTTGTTAGAGACAAATTCTTTTTCTTTTCATTTTGCAAAAAGAAGGAAAGCAATTTTTACTTCTTTTTAATTTGTATCTAAATTTTGTAGGTATTCAATTCTTACAACACGTTGAAAGATGTCGAGGGTTAATATTCTTGTTAGACGGTACAGATTCACCGCTGTCACAGTATGAAATATTAAACCAGGAATTGTTTAAATATAGTGAAAATTTATCAAAAAAACCTCGTTGTGTCGTCGTGAATAAAATAGACATTGAAGAAGCTAAAGAAACTTTAAAGGAAGTCAAAGAAGAGTTGGAAGACTTAGAAGATTTGCAAGTTGTTGGTATTTCAGCGAAAACTGGCATCAATTTGAGTGAATTACTAAAGATTTTTAGAAATATTTATGATAGTGTTGATAAATAAATTGTTTGAAAGATTTTTTGTTTTTTTTTTCGTCTTTGAAATACTTCCTTTTTGAATTTTGGATAAAATACTATTTGATATGTATAAAAATTTGTAACCTGTATAAGATTCTTACTTTAATAATATGAGAAGAAAAGATTCGTAGAAAAATTTAGGAAAGGCAATTGAGGCGACAAGTAGGAACTTAGTGTTTAGACACTCCGTTCTCCGCCCGAATTTAAGTCATTACATCTTAAGTGGCAATACTCTACGACGCTTTTATCTTTTCGCAGCGGGTCAATGAAAATAATTCATTTCCCCTCATGGGAATCGAACCCACAATCGTCCCGTGTACAGTCAGGACCTGTCCCGTGTAAATTCATGGATATCCCAAAGTAAAATTTTTTTACATTTTTCTCCAGAAAATTTGTGTAGAAAACCACTCTTAGGTCTTAGGTCTTATATTTTGTTTGCTTGGAAGACCCATCAATTTATAACCAAATACTTTTTGTTTAATTTTCAAAATTTTCTTTTTGATAGTTTAATGCTTTGAGAAATCATGTAATCGGGGAACTCAGTGTCAAGACACTCTGTTCCCCGTGCACGCCGCCAATTTTCATTGTGTGTTTAGTGGTTGAACTCAAATTGTACTCGAGGCGTCGTGGCGTAGGGCACAAAGTGTAACTGTAAAATCGACTAGTTCTGAAATTTATATTTTTGTTCCTTTGCTCTGGTGTCCAGGGAAAACGCGACGTTGAGTTCCCCCATTCAACACACAATACCTCCAGAATTCAGCGGAAAGTGGGTAACGCAGTGTCTTAACACTAGGTACCCTCTGCCTACTCTGCTGTGTGCGGGATACAGCGGGAAGCAATTTTTGTTTTAAAGTCACAAACAACTTTTTATTATCTTAAATTAGTAAAAATATTTAATGTGCAGACTACAGGCACGCTTTACTGTTTCATTTTAGTGTAGATCAGTGGTATTTTCAAACACATAAAAATGACTTATGAAAATCATAAATGTCCATTAAAAATTAAATATTTAATATTTTCATTTCCGCGGTCTGGTAACAAGGCAAAACCCGGCGTTAAGTTCCGCCACTCAACACGCAATAGAGTGTTTTCACTGTGACACTAGGTTCCCTCTGGCTACCGTGCTGGGTGCATGAAACTAAAAAAAATGTGGATCTGTGATCACATATTAGAATGTGTAACGACATATATACTCTAACGTCCAATATTAATAATCAATCCTAATCCATAAATTGCTATCACAGTTTGATATATCAATCTATTTTTTCTGTATTGTTCGCCAATAACCAATCGAGGTACTTCATTTTCAATCTTTAACGTCAATCTATCTATGGGAGGACAAACGGGGGATTAAGATTGAAGTTTGTATGAAAAAGACATGTCGTGTGTGTCAATAAACGATCTGTTCATTTTGACATTAGGTTAGATAGCAAAAACGACAGCTTATTTAAGAGTTTTAATATTGTTAATTTTTATTATTTTTTTTAGTTTATTTTGGGAATTAAGATTTGTTATTTCATTAAAAAAAGTTTTTAAAGGAGTTTTGTAAGTAGTAATAATTTTAGCACATACATGAGGATTTCGCTTATTTAAAATTTCTACGTAAAACGGACTTATTGATAGGGCAAGGAGGGCCATGCAATCTATCTTTCAACATAAGTTGACATTGCCCGGTTTGGTTATTGGCCCGTAGGTTAGAGATTGGATAGATATGTGGAAGAATCGAAGATTGACGTTAACCCGAGATAGGAAATACATTATTAATATTGGGCGTAAATATCGACGTAATACTCAATGTACTAAATACGCATAAAACGAAGGGCGTTAATTTATTCAATATACTAAAAGTAGCAGAGAAGAAGGGTCGTCAATGTTGGGAGGAGGGCTTGTTTACAGACCCNAATGTTGGGAAGAGGGCTTGTTTACAGACCCCTTTTTTTTTGAGACGCCGGGCTGTGCATTGCCCTACGCTATAGGTTAAGCCGCCATTAAATCGAACCCACAACGGCGATGGACTCACTTTTTATCACTTCTTTTACATCTTCTAGTTACATTTAAAATGTGTCACTTTTAATCATCATAATTAAAATTAAATTGTAATTTATCTGTAATTAAGCATTCTGAGTTAATCTTTTATTAATCTTTATTCATTACGTCATTTTTTATCATGTTTACTATTAGATATAAGTAAGTCGTTCTTCAATGTCGCGTGCCCAATAAAGATGAAGAATACGTTTTATATGGGTACGCGAGAAGGTAGTGCATTCGACTCCTAATAACATACTGTTTCTTGTAACCCTGCTATATGCGGGGTACAGCGTCCAAGCTGTACTGTAGGTAGAGAGAACCTACTGTTAAGACGCTCTGTTCCCTACGCACCGTATAGTTTTTAAGATATTGCGTGTTAAGTGCGGAACTCATCGCCGCGCTATATCTTCTTACTAGTGATATTATAAAAATAATAAAATCATATTTTAAGTTTGATTAACTAGTTAGAGACGCAAAAACGCCTAATTTATTTTAAATAAGTGAAAAGTGTAAAAAATAGTATTGTGACACTATTTGATACGAGAGATAATTTTTTTTGGGAAGTATGTTCAGTAGAGATGGCGGATACGAGATGGACGTGGAAAGGCGTATTGCTGCCGGTAACAAGGTTAACGGAGCCTTAGCTGCATTGATGAGACGGCGAAACGTCAGCACAGCTGCGCGTTTGTCCGTACACAATGCAGTGTTGGTACCGATATTGTTATACGGCAGCGAAACGTGGGTATTACAGAAGAAGAATGAAAGAAAGATGAATGCTGTGGAGATGCGATCTCTTCGTAGGATATGCGGAGTCAGTTTAGCTGATCGAATCCGCAATGAAGAGGTACACAGAATGGCAGGTACTAGCGAGGATGTCACGGTGAGAATGAAGAGCAACGTGCTCAGCTGGTTTGGGCACGTTGAACGAATGAGTGATGAAAGAATGGCAAAAAAGATTTATGATGGAAAAGTGAGNAGGATGTAACGGTGAGAATGAAAGAAAGATGAATGCCGTGGAGATGCGATCTCTTCGTAGGATATGCGGAGTCAGTTTAGCTGATCGAATCCGCAATGAAGAGATACACAAAATGGCAGGTACTTGCGAGGGTGTCACGGTGATAATGAAGAAGAACGTGCTCAGCTGGTTTGGGCACGTCGAACTAGGGATAAAGCGTGAAGTTAAGTATAAGTTTAGCATTTCCTTCAATTCGCTCCTTAAACTCAGAACGCTTCACTCGCTGTATATATTAATAAATAAATAAGACTCTTAGAAACTTTTTGGATCATAGCACTTCGATATTCTTGTTCCCACACTGCTATATGAAAGACACTTTTTTAAACACACATTTGGCTGACCTCGAACATTTTAATCAATATTAACTTTATTCACTTGCGGGATTAATTCTAATAACAAGAAATGATAACGATCGATAAGTCATTTACTTCATACAAATAAATCTATCTATTCATATGTAACATGTGGTACAGCCTGTCAGTCTGTCTCTAGTGTATAAGGTAATGATTATGGGTTCGATCCCCAGTTAGAGTAATGCTTATATGTAATATTTTTTTATTTTCCTGCTATGCTTGGAGTTATGTCGGGGCTCCGCAACTCACTTGTCACTTGTCATAAGGAAATCATGGGGCCGTAGATCTGAGTATATGCTTGGAGATATCAAGTTGAAATTCAAAGCATATCTCAAATCTACGGTGCCATGATTTCCTGAAAAGATCGTATTCCTATATTTACTTAAAAAAGATATGGCTTCACGCTGTTTCCCGCACACAGCAGAGTAGGCAGAGGGAACTTAGCTAGTTAAGACACTCCGTTCCCCACTTTCTGCCGAATTCTGGAATTCATCTTCTCGAGTCGGGATCGAACCCACAACCAGTCGATTTTACAGTCACACCTCGTGCCGCTGCGCCACGACTGGCCTCTGGATATGGCACACAGCTTATATCGCAAAAACGCGTATTTCGACACTATAGACTTATAAGTAGAATCAAAATTAATTGGGTACTTCCAAATCCTTTTAAAATTTGTAAATAAAGCCGCTAGTTCAAGTGAGGCGACGTTTCCAATTTTTCTATGGAACCCTTGATTACCGAGCTACACGATACTAAAATTGAAACAAAAAATTACAATTTTTCTCTGAACTGATTTTTATGGGACCTTTACTGACAGATAAGAGGGGGCATGGACCAATACACATAGGATACTAATCCCGGAATTCCCACAGGATTTATCCGGAAAAAAACACGCTTGTCGTGATGGAATGGTAATCTCTTCTCTATATTTATATATAGAGAAGAGATTACCATTCCATCACGACAAGCGTGTTTTTTTCCGAATCGACAGATTTTGTACACGATTTTGTGACGAATTTTGTACTTTTTAATAATAAAAGGATAGAAAAGTCGATTCTGTACATGAAAGATATAAAAAAATAAAAATTAGGTCGGTTAATATATTAATTATAGAACCTAAAAAACCACTCAGCAGAATTCTTGTCTGTCTGTCTGTTTGTTTGGTCAATCACGCAAAAACTACCAGACAGAAATTGATGAATTTTTGCATGGTATTAGCCTAGGGTCTCAAGGAACATTTTTTTTTGGGTTTCATCCCAAATTTCATGATAGTTTTCTTTAAAAAAAATAAAAACCGAAAAAAAAAATTTAATTATTATACTTAAAATACCGATAACTACTGAATGGAAGTTAATGAATTTTGGCATGGTAATAGTTCAAGGCCTAAAGCAATTTATATTATAGTTTTTATCATAGAGTATACAGAAATTTTAGTAGAAAAAATAAAATAATTATATTTTTTAATAAAAAAAATCGACTTCCTCAATTTCAACCTGATCTCATACTCTATCTCTATCAATTATATATACTCTATCAATGATTTATATTTCTATTATTATTTATATCGATATATCATGGACGTAAATACGGGAACAGAGCTGCCGTCTTAGTACAGAGTAACCTCTAAAAAATATATTTACGTATTATAGTTAAAGAATAAAAAGAATGTTTGATTCCTCTACAGAATATATTATTCTATATTATATCATAAAAAACAGGTTTAAACAGTGCATATAAAGGTATCCTCCTGTAGTATAACTATTTTCAATTACTATCAACACTCCAATGGGGATACTAATGTGGTACTATTATGTAATTTTGAACATTTTGAATATTTTCGCGCCATTATGATGAAAAACATAGACTATTTTTTTATTTGAAAAAAAAAAAGAATTTATTAACTATAAGAATGTTGGTGGTTTTTATAGGAATTAAAAAAATGCCTAAAATATGCTTTCTTCGCAAGCGTTGTAATAACTATTGCTATCTATTCACCAAAAAATCACTGTAAATATTAAATATGCTCAATTATATAGAGTTTTTATCAGCACCACCTTAAATGAAACTATAGTAGAGTAGTGAACTACTCTATAAAAGCATATTACAATTTAAAAAATCCTAAAAAGGAAACAAAATAAATTATAAAATTATCGTTGAAAAATAAAACGCCATTTTTCATGAACGACGCACGCAGTCATAAACCTAAGGGAACCTAACCAAAGGGAAACCACCGAAATCGAGTCGTAGCGTTTGGCGGCGAAGTTCAAAGTTGATTAACCTTTAGAAGTATAATATTTTTGTAGTAGTATGTGTTTACGTTATTGGTGTCTATGCGTAACCGCGTCACACGAAATACAGGATTATCCATCCTGTGAAATCCAACATCCAAAATCCAACATCGTGAAATGAAAAAAAATCCTACGTCTAAACTGTTGAGGTATCTTAATTAATTTCTATAGGTATGGGCTTAAAATATCTTACCCTAGGGGAGAGGGGGGTAGCTTAGACCAGGGGCACCTTTGAAAATATGTGTTAACAGAGCTATTTTAAAAAGAAATTTTGGTAGATTTTTTTTTGAGTAGTGGCAGCACTAGCCTGCACACGTGTCACTTGTCACCGCTGATATATAAGAGCCAGTTGTTGAGTTACGAGGCGTGTTTGATTTTGAGTAAAATTTTATGCATTTTTAAATAAACGCGTAAGGATCGCAGGGATCCAATTCAAGGTATATGGTTTTATTTTTTCCTCTTTTAGTTAGAATGTTTCATATATCATGCAATAAACTAGAAATTACTACAATTTTTAAACTTTTACTTGAAAAAAAAACGTTTGTAATTTTTCTATTACCACTGAGGCAGCTTTGAACAAAATAAAGGAGGCAGTTTTGAATATTATTAAATGTAAAAAAATACCGCGAAAGAAAAACAAAACTATACTGAACTTTTCTTCACAAGAAACTGACTCAAAAATGCATTTGGAATCAGAAGAGGAAGTGACAATTTACTGCGAAGAGAATGAAGATACTGATACCTGTGTGTATGAAAATTACAAAATGGAATTAGACTACAACTGGAGAAATACTGGAGACTTCGTTTTAGCAAATTTTTCATCATCTGTGAATAGTAAAAAAAAAGCTTGTATTTTTTTTTCTTTCCTGAGAAAGAGGACAAGTGTTACATTAGTTTTTCAAAAGTCTTACCTAGACTAGATTTGAGGCCAGTCACGGCGCAGCGGCTTCGTGCCGCTGCGCCATGGCTGGCCTCAAGTGTCACTGTAAAACCGACTGGTTGTGCGTTCGATCCCCACTCGAGGAGATGAAATATTAACTTAAATTTATATTTCCATTTCTTCGCTCTGGTGTCGAGGCTAAGCGCGGCGTTGAGTTCTGCAACTCAACACGCAATGCGGCAAATTCGGCAGAAAGTGGGGAACGGAGTGTCTTAACACTAGGTTCCCTCTGCCTACCGTGCTGCGTGCGGGATAAAACGTGAAGCTGATTTTTATTTCTTACGTAGACTACTTCCTCCATTGCAGTTGCTGGTTACGTCACGTACTACATCCATGTTTTCCTTTAATTTTTTTTCTTTAACTTCAAATTAGGGTAGTAAGCTGTTTATTTAAAAAATATTTTGTTTTGTTTTCATAATATTACATTTATTCTATGATTGATCCCATAATGTTAATTACTTCTACGAAGCCAAAGCTACTTTTTTGTTTGTTCGGTTTTTAAAGTCTTTTAATGATATTAAAGTTATTTAACACTAGTACTAGTACAATCGCAATATTAAGCCAGGTATATAATTTTTTTAAGTTAACATGGTACCGGATTTCTTAAGTCAACATGGTGGATATTTCATCTCCTTCGTTTCTAATGTTAAGTTTGTAAATAAAATTACTTAAAAGTTTGATAAGCCTTTTAATTTCATTTTTAAGCGGGCGAAGCCGTGGGCGGGCCGCTAGTTTTAAATAAGTGAAAAGTGTAAAAAATAGTATTGTGACACTATTTGATACGAGAGATAATTTTTTTGGGAAGTATGTTCAGTAGAGATGGCGGATACGAGATGGATATGGAAAGGCGTATTGCTGCCGGTAACAGAGTTAACGGAGCCTTAGCTGCATTGATGAGACGGTGAAACATCAGCACAGCTGCGCGTTTGGCCTTGGGAGGAGGTATCAGTGTGTTTCTACGTCTTTTGAGGTATCCTAATTAATTTCTATAGGTATGGACTTAAAATATCTTACACTATATACTGTTCCCGTAAAAGGAGCGCTGACGCTTCCATTCTGTATAAGTATTAAAGGCCGTCGCGGCGCAGTCGCACAAAGCTGTGACTGTAACGTGACGTTATGGGTTCGATCCACACTTGGAGGATTGAATTATAATTTAATAATATTTTCATTTCCCACGTCAGTTACATATTACATTTTTAAATGACCGTAATAACAATCAATCAATAAATCAATAAATCTTCCATATACAGACACCGATGAGTTAGGATTTTATTGTAAGTATCGATAAGTTGTATTTTTATTTCAAACATTCAATTGTAAATTCTTATGGGAGGTACGAAAATGTGGCCAAAGGTTTTAATAATTTTCACATTAGAAATCTTAAGTGCGTTGCAAACATACATTGTAGGTATACTAAAACACGAACATAATTCAGTATAGTAAGTAAATAATTCTGTGGTTTAAGCGGGCGAAGCCGCGAGCGGGTCGCTAGTATGAAATAACTTTTTCTATACTAAATACGATAATATTTGCGAGCAATATCAAATTAAAACCCAAGAGATTATAATTTCGATTTATTAATTGTATCACAACAGTATAGATATTAGATACCCGTACTAAGATAACCATTTAGGATATAGGTTGTATGCTCACTGTCAACAACAACAACAACAACAGTATATGGCTATCGCAAATTAAGCACTGAGTTGTGAGAGAAAAGGAGGTCAGATAGACTGGCGTCGTAACGACGCGTTTATCCTCCCACAGAAAGTTATCATTTCAAAAACAACAATTTCTTTACAGATTATTTAGTTCTAAGTACTCTGATAAATCATTTGGTTATACATAAAACTAGAGACCCAAACGCGGCGTTGCCTACTTATTATATTTATTGTTATATTATAGCCTAATTATACTAAATGTCGGCGACTACACTGAAACGATGGCCTCTGTGTTATTCTCATAGCTACATATATTTACTTATTGAATTTGGAAACGATGATAGAACAATCCATTTTACAATAATATAATAATTTCATATAATTAACATTGTGACACAGACAGATAGTATCGGACTATAAGCTCGATGGTTGTGGGTTCGATTTCTGCCAAGGAGGATTATTTTCATTTTCCCGTTCTTATAAGATAAAATGCGACGGAGAGTTGATACAAAAAAGTTAAAAGAAACTAAAGCGTCTTACAAGGAGATACTCTTTAAGCTTCAACCATTTTGGAGTGATTGCGTAATAATCATGCAGTCACACATTCACATTCATGACATCAGTAGAATATCTCGAAAATGATTCATAGATTATTTGTTAAAATTGTGACGGTCAAATTCATACTTATTATAGGATATGTATTTAAAGTATTTATTTTTTGTTAGAATTGGTTCTGTATAACTAAAAAAATTTAATAAATAAAAAAATATTTGTAAAAACAAAAACTCCGACTGCATAAAACTAAAAAAAAAATAAACAAGCCCAATAGTTTATTAGGATTAACAGTCGGGACCTCTTTAAATTACGCGGGGTCCCTGATAAAGATTTTATTGATTGAAGAATTACTTATAGGTCCCGACTGTTAATCCTAATAAACTATTGGGCTTGTATATATTTTTTTTAGTTTTATGCAGTCGGGGTTTTTGTTTTTACAAATATTTTTTTATTTTTCACTTTTTTGTTAGAATTCACTATGGTAATCATAATCATAATATACCTTTTTGAAATCCTCGTATTAAGCTCTTGAATTTGATACCCATATTGTGGTATTCGAAACGAAATTTTTTTTTTTCACTAAGTCTAACGGCGTCCCACAGCTGCCATGATTGTTTTTTTTTAACGTCACCTATCTAAGAATACTTGGGCTATTAATACGAATCTAACGATACCTCAATTAAGTAAATCCGTTCAGCGATTCTGGAGATATGAGGTAATAAAGAATATTACATACATACAAGATACGCGCTAAAAACATAACCCTTCCTTAGCAGTCGGGAAAAAATACTGGGCCTGTCTGGCGCCGCAGCACAGCTTCTGAATATATAGAATATTGAATATTATTTTGTCTTTCCATACCGTTGATACTCAATCAAAGTTTCCATAGACCGTAGTGGCGCAGAGACACAAGCATGCGTATAAGCGGGACGGTTGTAAGTTCAACTCCCACTCGAAAGAATGAAATATTTAATATTTCAATTTCTTCGCTCTGGTAACGAGTAACTCAACACGCAATGTCTCAAGATTTTTGCGGAAAGTGGACAAATTGTCTTAACACTAGATTCCCAGGTTCCCTTTGGCTACCAGCTATTTGCGAGATACACACACAGTTTTGTTCCATTAAGATGAGGAAAGTGGAAATAAATAATGGCTAGTTTCCACATGCTACAGTGCCCGCATGACCGCAGCAGGTGCAGTGTGTTACATCGAGACGATTTACGTACGTAACACGTAATATATAGCCTACTAGCGGCCCGTCCACGGCTTCGCCCGCTTAAAATACATGATTATTGATTTAATAAGCAAAATTGATTTACAACTATAATAAAATAAAATAAATAAATAAATCAGCTTCACGCTGTATCCCGCACACAGCAGGGTAGGCAGAGGGAACCTAGTGTTAAGACACTCCGTTCCCCACTTTCTGCCGAATTCTGGAGGCATTGCGTGTTGAGTGGCAGAACTCAACACCGCGCTTAACCTCGACACCAGAGCGAAGAAATGNGTAAATATGTAGTTATTACAGAGCACACGTAGAAAGGATGTTTTTAGGCATTTTTATATACATTTATTTCAAACGAATGAACGAACCAAAAAATCTAATGTATTTGCTTGATATCTCTTTGAAGATCAAATCGTTCTTTATCTCTGTGTTGAATTAATCACGATTTAAACTTCACTGTTATGATTTATGAAGGTAATCTCCACTAACAATTCAATTTTGTTTACTTAAAATAAATAAATCAGCTTCACGCTGTATCCCGCACATAGCAGGGTAGGCAGAGGGAACCTAGTGTTAAGACACTCCGTTCCCCACTTTCTGCCGAATTCTGGAGACATTGCTTGTTGAGTGGCAGAACTCAACGCCGCGCTTAACCTCGCCATCAGAGCGAAGAAATGGAAATATAAATGTAAATAAATATTTCACTTCCTTGAGTGGGCATCGAACCCACAACCAGTCGATTTTACAGTCACACTTTGTGCCTCTACGCCACGACCGGCCTCTACAATGGAATTACACATAATTAATGTTGGTATAAAGCCAATATGGCCGCTGCAACAAAATGGCAGACTGTAAATTAAATATATTTTGTTAATAAATTATAATTGGGCCTCTTTGAAAAATTTGCTAAGGAATCCAAAATAATAATCAATTTATTCTTAATACCTTCGGATTATGATAACACGTTAACATTTAAGCTTAGAAGTATTTATATAATATCTAGACGAAGTGTTCCCATCGCTTCTTACCATGAAGCTGTTCCTACTCATAGCTGGGCTGACCCTGGTCGCCGCCAAGGCTGTCTACGAGCCCATTAATACTAATTACCATGAAACTGTTGGTATTCCACTCTTAGAACGCTTGAAGCAGGCTGAAGCCGCTCAGGACTTTGATGGGAGCAGGATCATAGGTGGGCAGCTAGCGTCTCTTGGTGCTCATCCTTACCAGGTAATTTTAGATGTGTCCCTTTTTTTAGCTCTACTCTGTATCCTGCATAACTTTATGTTAAGATATTACTTTCCCCATGCACTGCCGATTTTTTCTAGATATTACATGTTGAGTCGGAGAAGTCAGCTACTCGCTTTGTTACTCGACCGAACAAATAAAAATATTAAATAATTCAGTCCAACGAGCGGGAATCGAACCGACAATTGGTATGTTGACAGTCACAGTCTATATATTATTAGTTGAAGTTTACTATTCTACCCAAGATTACTGAAATAATAATGATGATGCTCACTCGAAAAGCTAACGATTGTTATAAATTTATTGTAAACTATCGGCCCGCCCGCGGCTTCGCGCGCTTAAACTACATGATAAATGATTTAATAAACAGAATTAACTGACAACTATAATGACATAAAGTATGATTTTTTATTACTTTGATCTGTAATCTTCTAATATGATTTTTTTACTACATTATCGTAATTTCTATAAGGATTTTTGATTGTTTTGAATTAAAAAATACGACCAATGCTGATATTTGATATTTATAAAAATATAAAGCTAATATTTATTATACGCATATGTTTTTGTAACGTTACGTTCTTTTTACCTATGTTATGTACATCTTATCGTAATTCTAAAACTCTGTTAAATGTGCTGATGTCAGTGAATAATTTAATTTACTCATTCAGAAACAGCCTTAAATGTTAAATTATTGATTTGAAGGATTCATAATATTCTTTGTAAAATAACTGTAATAATTGCATATTAACTCCTGTAAAGTTTTTAATTTAGTTTAAATTGGTAAATATCCAGTGATTACAGATTACACGTAGAAAGGTTGTTTTTAGACATTTTTATATAATAAATCTATTATTTCAAACGAACGAACGAAACGTAGAATCTATGTATTTACTTAATATTTCTTTGAATATCAAATCGTTCTTTATCTATGTGTTGAATTAATTACGACTTAAACTTAACTGTTATGATTTATGAAGGTAATCTCCACTAACAATTCAATTTTGTTTACTTTATTGTTTGTAGTCAACAGTCATATAACTAAGACGTTTCGAATGTCATTCTTTAGCCAGGAATCTTACCAGCATTTGTCAACAGATTGATATATTCAATCACGAACATTTGTTTTCATAATTTAGAGAAAGTGCGTGTTATATGAGAAGACGTCATCGGCGGCAAGGGCACCCACCCGGCGGGACGCGAGTCTAGGCTTACGGGTGTAAACAGTGTGCGTGCAAATCCATGATATATCATCTTACAATTTTTAATTATTATATTTTGTCACAAAAAGCCTTATTGTCACTTATTTATAAGAGATAGATATACGGTATCGCGGACTTTTTTTAGAATTAACAAAATAAACTATTTTTGCAGCGCACATACTTAAAGCAATTCGATAGCGTTTCCTATTATTGTTATTTCGGTATTTAAGGCTAAATAAGACATACACCGTAATTTTATATAGCCTATAGCTGAAGAATGCAGCTTTCATACAATATAAAAAGAAAGTAAATCGGGCCAGTAGATCCAGAGATCTTGGCGTTTAAACAAACAAACTAACAAACAAACTGTTCCGCTTGATCTTGGTATAGATTTAATTTTAAAATAGGAAGTCTGAAGAACTGCCTGTAGCGGGTGGTAGGTCCTGTAGGATGATACTACTGATTCCTGATTGAATAAAGAATATTTTCATAGACTCATTTTTAAATTATTTTCATTATCATGTTTTCGTTAACAATGCCGTCGAGTTCTGCCACTCAACGCACAATGTATCAAAAATTAGGCAGAAAGTAGGGAACTGAGTGCCTCAACTGTAGGAAAAAGCTTAATCTGCTCATTCGTTCATTTATTAATTTATTTCTAAAATACCATGTCCACTCACAGGCTGGATTGATAATCGCTTTAACAAGCGGTGCCTTCTCCTTATGTGGGGCTGCACTGATTAGTAACAATCGTCTCGTAACCGCCGCCCACTGTTGGAGAGATGAACGTAACCAGGGCAGGGAAGTGACCGTAGTTCTTGGTTCCATCGATCTCTTCTCTGGAGGAGTCCGCGTCAACACTAACAATGTACAGGTCCACGGCAGTTATAATTATCGGAACTTGAATAATGATATCGCCATAATATCCTCTTCTTGGATTTCTTATACCAGTAAGTCTTTTTGAAGCTCCACGTTGTATTCCGCATATTGCAGAATTGGCTGAGGGAACCTATTGTTAAGACACTCCGTTCCTCGTGTTGAGTGGCAAAGTTGTCTGTTACCTTTACAAGAAAATGAAAATAATTCATTCCCCTGAGTGTCAATCGATCCTACAATGACCCTATAAGACCTGCGCCACTGTGGCCTCAGTACCAGTAAGTTTAAATTATAAATTCCTATGTCTACCGTATGCATCTGCCTGTGCCTTCTAACTCAATACATATTTTTAATTTACTAGAAACCAAATACTATTTTTTTCACATGTTTGATAGCTATGGACATATGTCCCTGTTCATGGATACTTTATATATATTTCCCAAGTACCCATACTAACTTCTCAAATCTTCGGATATTACATGGAAAAATCGCACACTTGGCTTTCCCACTTTTTCCTACGAGCTTTTTTTTACTTTCCTCTAGGGATTTCGAGTTCTCTTCTCTTAGTGCTCTCCTATAGTCCCTAGCCCCCCTACATGACTAATGGAAATTACTAAGCGTTGCGTACGACTTATGACACATTCTAAAAAGATAAATATTAATATAGACTTCCTCGGTAAATGGATTACGCACCAAAAAAAAACTATTTGAACCAGCGGTTCTTGAGATTAGCGCGTCTAACTAAACAAATTCTATAGCTTTATAGTATTAGTTTAGATTATTAATTATATAAATTTTTAGGCAACATCCGCAATGTGGCTCTGCCTACTGGTTTTTTCGCCAGTTTGACGTATGCCGGACAACGAGCGGTCGCGTCCGGCTATGGAAGAATTACTGAACGTAAGTAAAAATTATATTTTATAGATTCTTTTAGATTTTTAGCTTCGCGCTTTTCCCTGGCTGAAGGCTAATCAGAGAAAACGGAGCGTCAAACGCTCCGCCTCTGCATGCCTCTTTCAAGTCGAGGGGGCTTAAGGCTTTCTACATGGCCTTCCTCCAGTATCATTGGTACTGTATTCTTGAAGGTCAACCAGTTTTGGGCGCAACGGCGGCATTTGGCAACTTTAACCAGCTATCGCTTCCACCTTTACGCACAGAAAATGACATCTTGGTCCATACGGCGAAATAAAAAGCCGATCTCCTGGGCGTTCTCTTTGCCCCGAACTCGACATTGGATGACCAAGGAACAATGCCGCCGACCATTCCGCAAAGCCAGAGCTCCCTGCCTGAGGTTAATTTCAACCAAAAGGCTGTTAGGCGAGCTCTGTCCTCTTTAGACATCCACTCTTTAAGTCATCTCTCTTTAAGTGCTTCGTTCATGTGCTTTGCTGCCAGCTGACACCGGTGTTAACGCGTCTGTTTCGGCACTCTTACTTAGTCGGCGTATTCCCAGACCCATGGAAGAGCACTCTCGTTTAGCCATTCCCGAAGAAAGGCGATGATTCTGATCCATCTAACTACAGGCCTATTGTTATCACCTCCCTGTTCTCGAAAGTGATGAAGAGCATTATAAATAGTAAGCTCTTCGTTTATCTGGAGGATTACCGATTGATTAATGATCATCAATATGACTTCCGCCATATCTCAACCTGCTCTTCTGGTCTACTTAACCCACCGTTGGGCTGTGGCTATCGAAAGCAAAGGAAGAGGGCCTGGTAGTTAGTTTCTTTGATCGAGTGTGGGATGGGGCGCTCTTTGCAAAACTTTCATCCTACGGGCTTCCTGAGATTTTATGCAAGTGGATCGAAATCTCACTGGGCGCAGCATCAAGGTCGCTGTCGACGGTTTTTGCTCCGAACACATGCCCGTGAACGCTGGCGTTTTCCAAGGGTGCGTGCTGTCCCCTACGCTGTTTCTCCTGCATATCAATAACATGTTAGATGATTCTAGCGTTCATTGCTACGCATATGATAGCACAGTGGACGCTGTTTACTGTCTGTCTTTCTTGGGAAAACGTGGAACAGTGCCGAAATAATTCATCTCTTCAGTTGAGGCATCCCTCGGAAATGTCATGCCATGGGGTGAAAGGAATTTGGTTTGACTCAATCCCAAGAAAGTTCCTATAAAACTTGACACAAGTTTGGGCGTTTACCACTAAAAGACCTCATTTATCGTATCGCCAGTTTTCCGAAACACTCCCCTTATAACTGCGCCCAGTATCAGAATATTGGCCCTCAACGTTTCGAGTGACTGCCAGTATCGCAACCATCTGGAATAACAAGGCCAACTTGGCCTCAAAGAAACTGGGGGTCATCGAAAGAGCGAGACATTACTTCAAGCCAAAACAACCAATGATGAAGTACTGTTCTCATCTTTGAGCTGTTGCACCCCAGCTTGACCCATTTAATCACAGACAACGTAGCGCCGTTCGAGTCGTTGGGGACACCATGATCCGTGAAAGGCTTCACACATTGGCTTTGCATAGAAATGTCTCCTCAACAGCCAACGACCAACAGGTAACAACCTGCCGCCGAATTTTCTAGGCGCACAGTACGTCACAAAATTTACCACACCATGTGGATATGTGGTACTATAGTGCGGTTTCTTAGGAACTTTTCTCCACGCACCACGCAACTGTAGAATGGCCTACCTGCGGCAGTGTTTACAGGTCAAAAGTTCAAAAAGCGCAATATAAGCAATAGCTCCTCAAGTTACACGGAGTCGTGGGCGGCGGTGATCATGTACCATCATGTGACCTGTACGTTCGTTTGGCTTGTCCTTTTCCATAAAAAAACATACAAATAATAGTTCGCTACATTTATAATTCCAGGTGGACCAGTGGACAACAACTCACGACTCCGCCAAGTGTCTCTCCTGGTCGTCGAGAACTGGGAGTGCGTGAACATCTACGGACCCAACAACATAATCTCTTCCACCTTATGTACCAGCGGCATCGGAAACGTGGGCATCTGCGATGGTGACTCTGGCGGCCCTCTTGTAACGTCCTTCACCGGGAGCCTTTTTTTGGTATTTTTTTGTTTTTTAAACAAAATTAAACTCTGTTACTAGCTGTGGCTGCGTAGTCAAATGAAAATAACTAAAAATTTTATATGTAGACAATAACACACTTTGATAGATGGACTTTCCAAAATAAAAAGTAATTTGTAGTACAAATCAGCAATTGAGTTGAGTTGAGACTAGCAATTCAATAGACCGCCGCTCTAACCTCAGGAACTACTAGTGCGAATTAAAAGGTTTCGAGTGTGTGTATTACTTTCATTTACTCACTCCGGTAGATAAAGTGCGGCGTTGATTTCTATCACTTCACATGTAGTGTCTCGAATTCGGGCGGAACGTGGAGCACGGAGTGTCTTAACATTAGGTTCTCTCTATCTCATCAAATAAGATTGCCAGATTAATTAATTCAATAATGTAAATATTTCTTACAGATCGGTGTAAGTTCGTTCGCAGCGGGTGCAGGATGTATCCGCAGCATGCCGTCAGGTTTCGCCAGAGTTACCTCATACGTTAGCTGGATACAAGCTCGCATGTAAAAAGGATAAATAAAATCTTTCATTGTCTGATTTTTAAATTTCAATCAATCAATCAATATATACATAATACAAACCTTCCTCTTGAATCGCTGTCTGTGTGTCTGGGTGAAAACCATATTAAATTCTGCTGCTGAACAATCTGATTCACTGATATACAAAAGTGCTATTCAATTCCAAACTACTGGGGGTAGATGGAGAAAATGGAAAGAGTAGGGCAGCACTAAGTGACTAGAGCCCTAAAATTATGAATGATCCTAGTCCCCCAAAAAAAGTAAAAAGAAAAAACTGATTTACGTTTTACAGTGCATATTAAAAATCGATGCAAACGAAGTCGTAGGTTAGTCGTGGTCGTAGGTGGCTGCGGGCGGTATTTTATCCATACCTAAATTACAAATTCGAAAGTAACTCTGTCTGTCTGTCTGTGACGCAATCACAACCAAACCTCTGATCCGATTGTGATAAAATTTCATATACCTAGAAATACTTCAGGGTCTTAGGATGGACATAGGTTGCTTTTATTTTCTCATATTTGTAATATTCTCGGTATTTACTAATATATTAAAATACTTTTCAATTTGACATGCAATTTATTCTACTTTCTTAGAAAAGGTCGCCCAAAATTATCTTCCTGGACGCTTACATGACGTGCGCTGACTCAATCTTATGGGACACATACAAATAATGTTTTATAAAAATATTATCCTTTAAAAAAATCTATAAAAAGTCCGCGATGGTATATGTTGCTCTGATGATGCTCTGAAGGTTGAGCCACAGTAACTATTTTAATATATTTAAATTTTACTATCACAGGCTTTGAAGTTAGTTTACTACTATGTATACGGTAAACGGTTGGGTTTATCGGCATTATCTAAGCTTTTAAGTTGCAGCCATGGACCAAAGTACCAGGGGCGCATAAGTGAAAGTAACTCCAAGTTATCGGTGCGTAACGACACCTCTGTGCGACGAAATCGCAGTAAAGAATGTCGTCCCGTATTAGCCAATGCTTGTAAGCTACGTAGCTGCGATCTCACACGATTTACACACGCACACAAAACACCACACTAGTAGTACTCGTTGACTTTAGTAGTTCTGATCTCCTAATTTTTAAACTAGAATTATTGTTTTTAAGATTTAAATAATTAAATCTAATTTAAATAATTAAATTTAGCGTATACGTCCAATCGTCTCAAAGGTCCAGAGAGAAGGGATTATGAAATGACTCCTGCGCTAAATTAGCTATCCAGTGTGGCACTTTACATCATTTTTCCAATTTGTTGTCCCTTGCATCTATTCATCTGGACGAGTCCTGGAGAAAACTTTGGGAAAGATCAAAGTCTCTGAAAGGTAAGTACTATGCTCCTATACAACTTTCTATCATCAAGCGACCTTGGTTTTATTCTCAATAATTTACTGAACGGAGAATTAAGTATAACAACAATTTGTCTTCTTTATTAATTTAAAAAGTATTTTAATAAAATATTTAATGGGATACGCATTAATGCAGAGGTACAAATAATATGGCACTTTTGTCAACATATAAAATATAAAAAAGTAGTTATTGGCATAACTACAGTAGTTGAACATACGGTATCTCGGACTTTTTTATAGATGTTGATGCGCTCTATAATACTGTAGAACATTGTTTTGTTCTATCATCAATAGTTTCGCAGCGCACGCAATGATAGAATTTTTAAGATCAATTTCTTCACACCTTGGGTTACATTATTGGATTTTTATTAGGGATCTCTATTTTTTTTTGAAAATGTAATATAGCCTATGTTGGTCAGTGAAGATGCAGCTTTCTAATAATGAAATCTCTTTTAAACAGGCATTTTTCTGTTGTGTAATATTATCTTTTTTTACCGAACAACCTCTCTCGTGTGTTCTCCGTTCAACGTAACATTGGCGAAGTGATTGCTCATCTGACACTCTCGGAACACCGTGATAAAAAGAACAGAACAGAACAGAAATTATTTGGATGTTGTTTAATATTAATTTTCCCATTATGACAAATATGGCATGTGATTACTGTGTTACTCTTAAATGTAAAACTATTGTGTGTCAGTATTTGAGTGTACTATCAAAAATACATTCTTTTAAGACTAGAAACAAGCAAATGTGGAGTTTTTAATATTACTTATGATAAAAATATTAGTGGTAGTAAAAGGAAAATGCGACGACGACGATGTAAAACTAATGTTAAATGTAAGTACCTATCTATCGTAGTTCAATATCATTTTGAGTGTTAAAAATGTTGAATATAATTTTATTAAATAAACAATTAATTTATATATCTTAATTTTTTTTTAATTGCGTGACAAAGAACGAGAAATATCGTTCCTTCTCGTTCGGTTGTTTTGTTGAATGAAAAGTAGAAGATCGGCAACGCTTAGTAGTATTTTTGTAGTAGTATGTGTATGTGTGCGTCACACGAAATAAAGGTATAGATAATAATCGTGAAATGAAAAAAAATCCTACGTCTAAACTACGTGTTAAGGTATCTTGATTAATTTCTTTAGGTATGGGTTTGAAATATTTTACCCTATATGCTATTCCCGTAAAAGGAGTTTTCTTCTTCTGTATTGCATGGTGGGCAAAGGGAACTTAGTTAAGACACTCTGTTCCACAGACACTGCCCAATCTTCAAAACATTGCGTATTTCGGAACTCAACTTCACGCTCTGTTTATGAGAGTGAGAAAAGTAAAATAATTCAAATATTATCGTTCCCCTGAGCCCTGAGTGAGTATCGAAAAAATGCAGGTTACAGTTTCACTGTCGTGTTACGGCTACTCTAATAAGTTTAGTGGTAACGAGAGTTTTTGTTACAAATTGGTATCAGTTCGTTCTCCGCTGCATCAGGTTGCTCCACCAGTCTGCCCTCAGGATACGCGCGAGTCTCGTCTATCGTCAACTGGATACAAGTACAAATGTAATTAGCTATGTAAATAAATTATTTATATTTCCATTGCTGTTTTTATATTATTCTTGGATTAGTCAACTCTTGGTTAGTTCACATATAAATTACGAAAAAGCAAAAAATAAATTAATATAATATATTTAAGGAACAGTGGTAGATAGAATATTAATAGAGACAAGAAATAAAAAATAATTATAAAAAAAACAAAATGAAAGGTGAAAAAACAAGTCCAGTAGTATAGAATTCTGTCAACAGTGACACTGAACGACCGTTCAGTGCGGTAGTACCGACGACGTCGACGCGTCAGCGGGTATACTTCCACTACGAGAACAACAGGATAATCCATTCTTTCCGGGTATTTTATGAAATGAAACAACTAGATGTCCCTCAAACTCATTTAATATTTTTTTATCATACGCAAATTTTAATCATTTCATAATTTAAATAAAAATTATTTGTTAATTTAAATCCTAGCGCGAATCCAGCTGACGTAAGAAGTGACACGAGCATATCCAGATGGAAGACCACTCTGACATCCACTGCCGGGACGGAATGATACTACACCAATCTAGAAATAAAATATATATATTTATATTAAATAATTTTATATATTTAAAAATATTGATATATTTTTAGCTTCATGTTATATCCCGTGGAATTCAATACCTTGTGTGGTCTGGTCAGAACGAGGAAATAAAAATAATTTAAATAGGTGATTCAAAGGTATCAAATAAAACAGCCTATTGGAATGAATTTCAAAAAACTAAATGAATATCAATCTTAGACTTACCAAGACATTGCCAGAAATGATAACAAGTGGTCCTCCAGAGTCACCATCACATATGGCGGTGCCGCCAGCCCCACTGGTGCAGAGAGTGGACGAGATCACTACGCTGTTACCGTAGATCCTCCGGCAGTCGGTGTTCGAGATAACGGAAAGAACGGCTTGGCGGAGAAGCTGGTTGTTACTGCCGGCAGCAGCTTCGAAAGAGTTATGAATAGCTTAGACATAAATTTGATTCACAATTATACTAATTAACAGATATATCGTCGCTTTGGTTGTGAAGAGAGTCAACACAGATTATAAGTATCGGACAGGCGTAGACGGTCAGCAAGTGACTCTTTAAGGGTTTGATTTTTTATTATAATACTTTACTTTTGGGGTGTGGTACCTAAAACCAATAAAGTAGAATGGATAGTTAGTTACGAAAAAATGAATAATTTATCCTAAACCATAAATCAAATTTTAATATTTTTTTGTTTTTTTTTCGTTGATTTTTTTGTCAATTGTTTTTCTTTATAGGTTATTATTTATAATAGGTTGATTATACACTAAACGACCAATGCGATAATATACCTACCGCAAAAGGTGTATTTTAGTTGTTTTTTTTGTATTTTTAGAAATTTGTTAAGACACCAAAGAACTGCAGCTATCATGTCTACTGAATAAGGTGTTTATTGTCTACGTCAACATTTCAGTTTTGTGTTACTTGTGTTAACATTTAAGTTACTTATCATTTCAGTTACTTACAGTCAGATGTTCTTCCGAAGCCAGCGGCAATGGCACGTTGTCCCGCGAAATTAGAATTAAGAAGAGAACCAGAGGGAAGACCGATATTCCGAATATTGTCTAATAAGAAAGAAGAAGTTTTATTAGTTTTTTTAGCATTTTTCCATAACTCAGGTAGAGAGAGAGAGCCCAATGTTAATACATTGTGTTTTCTGTCCGAATTCAAGACATTGGTTGTTGATTAGCAAAACTCATCACCGCACTGTATCCACCAGATCGGGGAACTGAAATAATTAATTCTCTCGAGTGGAGAGCGAATCTACAAAAAACATAAACTAACTATATAATGGGTATTAGGTACTCTAAAATTATTATGCTATGCGTGTTAAGTGGCGGAACTAAAATATTACGCTTTGTCTGGTAACACCAGAGCAAAGGAAAATTAATAATATATTCCTCCAAGTGTGAATCAAACACAAAACCAAGCAAGGTTGAACGGAAGGTACTTAATGAAGTGGAGTGGGTGAAGTGGAGTCTCTTAACACTAGGTTCTTGCTATGAGCGGGTTACAGCGTGAAGCAAACATAAAAAAATATATTATGTAATAGAACACAAAAATAGCACGATTACTTACTACTATAAGTAACCCACTGCAAATTTATAATCGCGATATCATTGTTCAAGTTCCTCGTATTGTAGCTTCCATGGAGTTGCAAATTGTTGGATGTGACTCTTGTACCTCCGGAGAAGATGTTAGTGGATCCTAGGACCACAGTGACCTGTCTGCCTTGGTTGGTGCCGTCCCACCAGCAGTGTGCGGCGGTGAGGGCGCGAGTGTTGGTTAAGAGGGAAGAGCCGCAGATGGAAGTCCATCCACTGATCAGGTTGATTATGAGGCCACCCTGTTAGATAAATGTATTTTTTGACATTTTTTAAGAGTTTCTTAGTGTGGATTACTAAGGAAAGAGAAAATTTTATTAGAAAGGCTATAAATATTTAAACGAAGCTGGACTTAAACCCGCGCCTCTGGTACACCCCCGAAGTACTCGTCTCCAATTAAGCCATACCTTCTCATCAAGCTAGATCGTTATTAGTATAAGCGCGCTTATTTAATCTGTTACTAGAAGTGTAAAGATAATTAACAAATATAACTATAAAAAGCTATTTAATATTTGTAGAAGAAGTCTAGTTTCTGCCCACATCTTCGTTTGCGTGAACTTCATCATTCTCGCCATACCTACCCGTGCCTACTTTATTTACCACTCATCGCTACATTTATATGTATGTCTTTTATATTAGTTGGGCTAGTAGTTCAAATTGAGTACTTAGACTTTCAAAATATATTTTAGAAAGCCCATATGTTTTAAAGTGTTATTCCACACTTAGGAAAGAAAAATACTTATTGAGAAAACGTATAAAAATTTGAATGTAGCGAGACTCGAACCCGTGCCTTCTGGAGCGCGCGTATATGTTGCCAAGGACTAGGTATATCACAAAAAGAAGTTTTACTAAAACTTGTCTTACAGTAGTTTGTGGGTGAAAGGCGAATAACAGACAAACACATATAATCTTTTTGCCATCCGTTAAGAGGTAACAGATAAACCCCTAATATAATAGTTAAATTTTATTAAGTATAAATAATCCAAAAAACTGCTTACCAAATGGGGATGAGAACCTAGAGCAGCGAGCTGCCCACCAACGACTCTACTGCCGTCGAAGTCCTTCGCAGCTTCAGCCTGCATCAACCTGTTGGCAAGCGGGATGCCGACATTCTCATGATAATTTAGACCTATAGGCTCGTGTACATATTTGGCAGACACCAGAACAAGGAGAGTGGAGAATACAAGGAGCTTCATGGCGGTAGGTGTAAGGGAATGACGGCAGGGTCTTAAATACCTTTTGTAATTATGCTGACTTTAATCAAGAACTGATTGATAATTTGACAAGATTAGGGTTCTTTGGGTTTTGGATGTAATATGATTTATATAGATTCAAAAATAATAAATTAACGTCTCAGATTTTGGGTTAGAATCGAATTTACGTACCCATGTATGGATGGCCACGACGGCACCGATACTTTTATTATTAGCAAAAGTATATTATAGCAGAGAATATAAATATGTACAACATATCAGAGAATATATACATAATATGCAATATCTTTATCTGTATAGGGAATGTACGTGTGAATAGGGAATCTAAGTCGTATGACCGCATAAAATTTTTTACCCGCCCAAGTTTGAACCAGCGCTCCTTGGATAAATAAGCAAATAAGCGCGAGACTAAAAATTTAGAGTATGAGGCTTAGTGGTCAGAGCGCTTGCAGGGTGAAAAGGAGGTGCGGACTCGAAACCCCACTACGTTCAAAATTTCATACATTTCCCAAAAAGTATTATTGAGAGAAATGTATTATGTATTATATATAATTTACGGAACCCACAGCAAAAATGGATAAGAACATCAATTTTATGAATAGATAATTATATCTATACAAGATAGTATTATAATACTATCTTGTAAGTTAATAATAAAATTAAACTTTATTTATATAAATAATATTAAAATATACAGTTTTGTTTTATGGGTCTCCTTGTCAGGCCTTTAGTATATGACCGTGATGACATATATGAACATTTTATGTCAAACTGTGGCTTCACCTACGTGGTCAAATGGAACTGCTCGTTGTGTATGACACATGACATGACATATTCTAAGTGCGGGAGGTAACTCTGAGCGCAGGCACCTGGAGTGAAGTAGCAGGTAAAAGTAAAAGTTTGTATTAAGTAGGTCTCTATATGTAATTGTGTAAAAGCAACTTTATTTATTTATGTAAATTTTAGCCTCAACTAAGATTAGAACCTGTAATCTATTTATCTTTGAGATAAAAATCGCGCTTTACGTTGATTCTTTCGTTGTGTTATTAAATCAATAATTGTATCTTTATTAAAATTATCTTTAGTATCAAAAAAAATGTAAGTATTTTAATATTATTAGAAAAAAGCAGCTTAACGCTGTAGACCGCATATAGCAGGGTATTCAGAGAGTACTAATACTCACTGGAACTCCCTCTTCTTGAAATCTTGAACGGTCTCTTTCTTGATTGTAAGCGCGATGGTTGCATGTTCGATACCCACTCGAGGTGAGGAATCAATTTTTTTTCATTTCCTCGCTCTAGTTGACAATGAGAGGTAAGCCTCCCGAGTTCAGGTGGTGCGCGAGGAATGGAGTGTCTTAACCTCTGCCTACTCTGCTATATGCGCGATACACGGCGTGAACCTCATAAATGAACTCAACGCCAGGCTTTTGCCTTGGTGCCAGAGCCAAGAAATAAAAAAATAAGAAATAATAACTCATTTCACTCATTCAAGTCGGGATCGAACCCACAACCGTCGCGTTACAGTCACATACTTGTGAGCCACGGTAGCCTCAATTTTAGTATTATTATTTCTATATTCCTTTTATTTATTTTTTTCATTTTTATGTTTTGGTTTCTCTGGTTTCATTTTAGGCGAAGAAATCTTAAAGTGAAACCTAAAATAATTAACGATACAAAACTCCACACAAACATCTCGAAAAAGAAAACAAACAACTAGAAAACGCCTGATATTCAAAGGGCTGAACATATTTACTTGAACACTTTTGATTAATTCACTTTTAAAACAAAAAAAATTGATCAAAATCAGTTCGAGTTACGATGTCACAGACAGATATAGAAATACACACATACACATACTCTTCTTACAACATTCCTCTCTCAAATCTTATAACATTCCTCTGTTGTCGTCGGGAATAAAAAAGAAGTCGGGAATAGAAAAGGTTGTTATAACAAAGCATTTCCGTAAAAGAAAGAAAAGAATGTAATAAAAAAAACCAAGTATGTATTAAAAATATTTATTTATATATGTGCTGTTGTTGTTTCACTTAACTTCTTGACCTTTTTTGTTTTTTTACGTTGTAATTTCATCTGAAAGTAAAAAAAATATAATATGTTACATAAAAAAATTTATTATGTTTATAATTATTTATGTTGATGTGATATGTGTGTGTGTGTACCTTATGGTGCACCTCGCGCACGTGGCGGTAGAGCGAGGAGTACCAGCCGAAGGTGGCGCCGCAGAGCGCGCAGTGGTAGGGCGTCTCGCGCGTGTGCATTGCTATTATATGGTACTTTAGTTTAGCTGCGTTCTGGAAAAGTCAGAGTTAACATTTTGAAATACGATATCTTCATTATTTATTATTTAAGCTGGCAACTTTACGTATTGATCTTATAAAAAGAAAAGACAGACTATATAGACAGATAAAGAGAACCGCGACAACTTCCAACAAAAATATATTTATTATAATATATATCATACTAATATGTAAAAAAAATTATTATGTTTACATTTCCTTACGTAAAGAAGTTGCCACAAGAAAATGATATTAGATTTAATTTTAAAAATATGTTACATATATTGATAAATAGTAATTATGTAACATTAGGTGAAAATAATAAAAAAATGAATTTAATTGACATAAATAATGTAACAGATATTAAAAAAAATAATTTGACATGTGATAGGCTACACTTATCTTACTTATTTAGAAAACGTATAAAAATTTGAACGCAGCGAGACTCGAACCCGCGCCTCCTGGAAACCGACCAGGCGCTCTGACCACTAAGCCATGCGTTCTCGCCAAGCTACGTCGAAATTTTTATACGCTTATCTTATTTTTACAAAAGACAGATAGCAAGTATGCTATCTTATTATTTACAATTTAACTTAGCCAATACTGTGGCTATAAAGACCACCGTTCCTCATGAACAGTGTAATACAACATGTTTGGAAACCGTTCCAAATAATTTAAATTAAATTATGAGACAATAGAGGCCATCTCTGGCAATATATTATACAATAATAAAAATGAAATAAATATGAATATAAAATTAAATATAATAGAATTTGTTATGATAATGATAAAAACTTGGTGCACCAAAACATACAAGGGATGTTAAATAAAGAGTTAGAAATTGAATTATTCTTAAATACTAATAATATTCATGTACTTTGTATTACAGAGCACTGGCTTCGAAGCTCTGAAGCTATATTTAATTTTAATAATCACCAAGTAGCTAGTATGTTCAACAGAGAAAAAGCAATTCACGGTGGCTCTTTAATAATTTTGAATAAATCTTATAAATTTAAAGAACGTAAAGATATTGTGAGCCTCTCTGTTGAGCAGACTATTGAAATGGCCTGTGCTGAGCTAGAGCATTTCATTGTTGTAAGTGTATACAGACCTCCCACTGGGTTATATGAACACTTTGAAATAATTTTAGAACAAGTACTTGTAAAGTTATCTGGGTCTAAGAAATTAATAGTTGTATGTGGTGATTTTAATATTAATTTACTAGAAAATTCCACCATTTGCACTAGATTCAGGTCACTACTTAATTCATATAACCTAGACAATCTATTTCTAGAGCCAACAAGAATCACTCATTGTACCGCTACTTGCATTGATAATATTTTTACAAACTCTGTGCCTTGTAAAAAATCAATAATTAATATGTTAAGTTCAGATCATTGCGGACAGTTGGCTTCCTTTCACCTTGGTAAAAAAAAAATTGATAAAAATAAAAAAATTGTTTGTATACCGATGACAACTAGTCGTATAGAAAAGTTCAGAAGTAATATAATAACAAAACTTAAATATTTAAAACATAGTAATAAGCCCAATTTACTATATGAGAATTTTTTTAATGTTATACAGAGTGAGTTCAAAGCTATATTTACTTCTAGAACAGTCAATTCCAGGAGTTTCTTGTCATTTAAGGATTGGGCGACTGTGGGAATTCATAAGAGTAGACAAAAGTTATATGAACTNAAATTCCCTTCTTAGTGAATGTCCAGAATATGAAAATAAACATCTGCTCAAATTTCACGTTTCTACCATCAGCGGTTACGGCTCTGCGTGCGTCTTACCTCAGTCAGTCAGCACAAGTCCTTTTATATATATAGATAGATTATATTAAAAGAATTAATATTTATCCCAACAATTTTAGACCTGTATCTATGCTACCCTCATTTAGTAAAATCTTTGAGAAAATTAATTTAAATCAAATGCTGATGCACTTTGACTCACATAATCTTTTGCATGATAAACAGTATGGCTTTAATAAAGGTCGCTCGACTACTGATGCTGGTATAGGACTTATAAAGAGTATATATAAGGCACGGGAGGGATCGCAGGATGCTCTTGGCATGTTCTGTGACCTGTCTAAGGCCTTTGATTGCGTTCAGCACTCTACATTGGTCATGAAGCTACACCATTACGGCATAAGAGGACGTGCACTCAATCTTCTAACCTCTTATTTAGCTGACAGAGTTCAGAGGGTTGATATGAAAGGCAAGAAATCTCCTGGATCATTTGTCAGTATGGGGGTCCCAAAAGGGTATATTTTGGTCCTTTTCTCTATTTAATATATATAAATGATTTGTCATTTTTAATAGGAAAGAACCATGATATAGAGCGTGTTTGCTGATGATACTTCATTGATTTTTAAAATAAAACGACGACAAAATATATATGACGATGTAAACAATGCCTTATCAAATGTAGTACATTGGTTTAGTGTTAATAACTAACTATCGAATAGTAAAAAATCTAATTGTATAATCTTCAGAACATCTAATACAAAAATTGTTAAAGCTGATGTACTTTTGAATGGCGGAGCCGTGGATCCTGACGATTCTACTGTATTTCTCGGTATAACCATTGACTATAAATTACAATGGGGACCTCATATCGATGGATTGGCGTATAGACTTAGCTCAGCATCTTTTGCGGTTAAACAAATCAGACGATTACCTGACAGGGAAACGGCTCGCCTTGTTTACTTTAGCTACTTTCATAGTACTATGTCCTATGGCATTCCACTTTGGGGTAATGCAGCCGGTATTAAATCAATTTTTGTCTTGCAGAAGCGAGCTATTCACGCAATCTATAATTTAGGCCCTAAAGAATCGTTACGGCAAAAATTTAAAGAAATATATTGACAGTTGCATCTCAATACATTTTTGGAAATGTTATGTACATTAAGAAGAATATTAAAGATTTTGCCAAAATTGGTGATGTACATAATATCAATACTAGAATTAGGAGTAAACTTATTGCACCTGTAACCCGATTACATCGAGTCCGTGATTCTTTTATGGGACAATGTGTACGCTTTTACAATAGGATCCCAGAAAACGTCATAGAATGTTCTAAATCGCAATTTAAAAGTGTTCTGAAAAGATGTTCTGATCCAGTCTGTTTCAAAGTATCATTGTCAGAAATGTTAAAGTGATTTTGTATAATTGATTTTAAAAAAATAAGTCCCGCATCGTTTCTTGCGCCGGTTCTTCTCAGGTCTGAGGCATTAACTTTAGTGAACTGGTAGTATATTATGTGACGTTCAAAAAATGAAGCATGTAACTTCTCATTTTGAATAAAATTATTTGACTTCGACTTTGACAGGACTTATCTTATATGTCCTTTAAAAGATTAAAACCATCTTTTTTATCTAACAAGCTCTTCTTCTATATCTACAATTGTCTCTATTTGTCCCTCTATTCCTGCCTTTGTCTCGATGTCTATCTCGATCTTAATCTTTACCTCAATCTCTTTCTATCTCCCCTTACCTGATACGATTTCCCACAAACGTGACACAGATTGTCCTTCTTCTCTTTGTTCCGGTGGACGTTCTGCATATGCACGTACAGTGACGTGTGACATTTGAATGGCTGACAAGAAAATGTGTGAATGAATATATATATTTTTACTTTCACGCTGTATCCCGTACATGCCGTGGTAAGCAGAGGAAAGCTAGTGTTGAGACACTCTGTTGTACACTTTCCACCCTAGTTCGGGACTTTGTGTACAAACATTAAGGTCGTCGTGTCGTACTGGCATAGCGTCTAAGTTTAAACTCGATGGTTGCGGGTTCAATGCCCACTCAAGAGAATGAATTATTTTTATTTCCTTTCTTTAAGGTAATAAAATAGTAATTTCCAGCATTTAAAACATACATTTGTACATATCAAAAGTTGTATAACTCATTAAAAAAAATCTATATGTGGGATAAACTGTTAAAGTGAAAAAAATGTTTTTAGTTTGTAATAAATATAGTTTTTTATTAACGGTTGATAAATGAATGAATAAATTAACAAAAATATATTTAATTATTATTATCATTATTAGCTTCATGCTGTACCCCATACACAGCAGAGTAAGCAGAGGGAATCTAGTGTTAAGACACTACGTCACCCACTTTCCGCTGACTTCTGGAGGCATTACTAAGTGGGCAATGCCTCCAGAATTCAGTGGAAAGTGGGTCATCAGACACCAGAGCCAAGAAATAGAAATATAAATTTAAATAAATATTTCATTTCTTCGAGTTGGGATGGAACCGGATGGAAGGAAATGTAAATATTCAATTTCTTCGAGTGGTAATTAAACCCATAACCAGGCGCGTTTACAGTCACATTTTGCACCCCTGCGCCACGACTGGCCTCGAAAGATTATATATAGTTCAATAAAAAAATATTAAGTACCTTATCACATAGTTGACATTTAAACTTAATATTATTGAGATGCTCCCAGTCGATGTGGTCCCGCAGGCGCGTCTTGTTGACGAAGCGCTGGCCGCACTCGTTGCACATGAAGGCGAAGTCGGCCTCGCGCACGTGGCGGCGCGACACGCGCAGGTGCTGGCGGTACGTGGCCACGGACGCGAACGCCTTGTCGCACGCCGCGCAGTGCAGCTCGCCCGCGTCGCGCGCCTGCCGCAACCACACCACCACACAAAAAACTACTTCGTAACCTGTACTTCAAACTTTGTATTGAAGGAAAAATTACATTCTTTAACACTTTTTTGCCATTATGTCGCAACTGACTGGACTGGTTGTGGGTTCGATTACCACTCAAGGAAAATAATTATTAAACATTTTCATTTCCTCACTTTGGTATTATAACAATACAAAACGCGGCGTTTATTCAGAGGATGCCCTGACTAATATCTGTCCGATATTTGTTCTTGGGCATACGGGTATACGTCCCCGGATCCTCGAGCCACCACTTGTTATAACCTCCGTCCAGTCCATAAAAGTGGTGTCCCCTTCTTTTAATTCCCTCCTTTTTCCTAGGAGGAGAGCTTCTACCCATCCTTCCCCCTTTTCTATCCGTCCTATTCCTCTCCCTCCGGTTTCTCCCCACAAAGAGGTTTTGGAGGTCAGATGGCAGTCACTCCATTTAAAAACCGCCGTTCGCCGCTATAATGGATAGATCACACGTGAAACTGGGTACGGCTAGGGCGTCGCCGCTAAACGACGCGCAGGCACATCGCCCTACACCTGCGATAAGTGGGCAAGGACTACCGTGTCAAGTACGGGCACAGCTAAAGACGCAAGTACCCAGACGGAAACTCCGCTTTGCAACATGGAATATTGGCTCTCTTACTGGACGGTGCAGGGAACTCGCAGATGTACTCATGAGACGCGCTTTCCTTTAGGAAACTCGCTAGAAGGCAATAAGTCCCGTAACATCGGACAGGGTTACCGGCTTATATACATTGGGTCACCGGTACGGTGACGGTTCCGGTAGAAACGGTGTGGCGGTAGTACTTTCTGAAGAGCTTCAGAATGGGCTCCTTGAAGTTGACCGTCGCGACCGCTTGATGCGAGTAAGGGTATTGATTGAGGGCGTTACCACAAACTTAATCAGTGCCTATGCTCCCCAGGCGGGATGTAGCGCGCCCGAAAAGGGGACATTCTGGGAGCAGTATGAAGAGGTGCTACTTGCTATACCGTCTACCGAAGTGGTCTTAGTTGGGAGGGACTTGAACGGTTACGTCGGTAAGGCTGCTGCTGAGCCGTATGAACGTGTTCACTGGGGTTATGAGCACGGTCTTCGCAATACAGAGGTAGAAAATATTCTCAGAACTTGTATTGCGTCTGATCTGGCCGTCGTGAATACGTTCTTCCAAAAGAATTCTCAGCACCTTATCACGTATAAGAGCGGGTCCCACTCAACTCAAATAGACTACTTATTGACCAGACAGTGTCATATGGGCAGGGTAACTAACTGTAAGGTCATTCCAGGCGAAAGCCTTACGGCCCAACATCGTCTTCTTGTCATGGACTTTAACGTCACTCCGAAGAAGAAAGTAACCGAGAAACGTAAGCCTCGGATCAAGTGGTGGTTGCTGAATGGACCGATGCAGACCGACTTCCTGGCAGAGGTGAAAAGTCATAATCTTTCGACTAACACCGAGACTGCTCAGGATGCTTGGGATCGAGCTCAGTCGGCAATCATTGCGGCAGGCAGGCGAGTTCTTGGCCTTTCCAGGGGAGGACGTGTCATCGACAGGGAGACATGGTGGTGGAATGACAAGGTGCAGGAGGTGACTCGTGAAAAGAAGGATGCCTTTAAGAAGTGGCAGCAATCCAACTCTCCTGAAGACAGACTGGAGTACATTGCAGCTAAACGTGCCAGTAAAAGAGCTGTAGCCAGAGCCCGCAGTGAGAGTTTGTCACCACTGTATGACAAACTTGAAACTGTGGAGGGGCAGAAGTTCATTTACAAACTGGCACGTTCCCGGGATAAAGCGACGCAAGATATCGCAAAATGTCTTTGCGTCAGAGATTCCCAGGGCACGCTGCTCTGTAGTCATGCCTCTGTGAAGGAGAGATGGAGAAGCTACTTCCAGGAGTTGCTGAATACTCAGCACCCATGCAGTCTTCATCACGACCCACCGCCTAACCTCGGACTTATTGCCCCGATAACCCTTGACGAAACTCGCAATTGCCTTCGACGCATGAAGAACGGAAAAGCGGTGGGACCTGACGACATTCCGATCGAAGCGTGGAAATCGTTGGGCTCTCTTGGTGTGCTCATGCTTACTGTCCTTTTTAACCATATCTTGAACACTGGAAAGATGCCACACCAGTGGCGGCTCAGCTTCATTACCCCTATTTACAAGGGAAGGGACAGTGTTCAAGATTGTGGTAGTTATAGGGCATTAAGCTTATGAGTCATACCATGAAGCTCTTCGAGCGCATGATCGACCTCGGGCTCCGCCGCGAGTGTACTATCTCTGAGTCTCAATATGGATTTCAGCCAGGATCGGGCACTATGGACGCCGTTTTCGCCCTCAGAACATTGATGGAGGCATACAGGGAAAAAAGGAGAGCTCTGCATGTGGCCTTTTTAGATCTGCAGAAGGCACTATCCTTATAAAGCACTATCCTTATAGGTCCTGAAGCAGCCGTTAAGTCGGAAAAGACTCGTGTATAACGGATCCAAGGTACCTAAAACCTTGGATCCGTTATACACGAGTCTGGAGGCATCGATCACGATGTCTATAGCCGGATAAGCGCTGCTAGGGCCTAACGGCGGGAGGTCACTGGTGTGGTCTACGATCGCAGGATACCGCCCAAACTCAAGGATCTGATATACAAGAGCATCTTCCGACCGGTTCTTTTATACGGCAGTGAATATTAGCCAGCACTATCTCGACACACTCAGGAGCTTCACGTCACGGAAATGAAGATGCTGAGGTGGATGTGCGGCGTAACGCGGTCTGACCGCATACGCAACACATTCATTCGAGGTAGTCTTGGAGTCCGTGACGTAGCGGATAAGCTCCAAGAGCGTCGCCTGAGATGGTTTGGTCACGTTACGCGCCGGCCTAGGAACTATGTCGGATGCAAGTGCCTTGCTATGTCAGTCCCTGGAGTGAGACCTCTCGGACGCCCAAGGAAGCGCTGGTGGGATGTCGTGATGCAGGACATGAGAGCCATTGGTCTAACCACCCAGGACGCTAAAGACCGTGCAAAGTGGAGTAGATTGAGTAGGAAGACAGACTCTGGCTGGAAAAGCCGGGATTAATGCCAGGAAGAAGAAGACAAAACGCGGCGTTAAGTTCCACCTTTCAATAGGTAATCTCCAGATTTCGACGGTACATGAAGACCGGAATGTGTTAATACTTGGTACCATTTGGTCTCCATTATAATCAAACAAAACAAAAATCAGCTTCACGCTGTAACCCGGTTGAGTGACGGTTTTTTTTCAGTTCGAGTGGGAATCGAATCCACAGCAAGTCGCATTTAATGTCACAATTTGTACCCTTGTGTCACGACTGGCCTGAATATAAAACTTTCACAATTAACTTTTAGACAATCTCTAGTCTCAATCTAAACTCTTAAAATAGACTTTTTAAAGGTAGTTTTGTAAAAAAATACCTTATGTGTTCTTAAATGCCTTCCCAAATTAGACTTCCACTGGTACACTTTCCCGCAACGAGGACACGGATAACGATTTTGACCTTTGTGGAGCACACTGGGAGAAATGGGAGAAAAAAAAACATTATATCTTATAACAAAAGCACAAAACGAAAAGTAAAAAATCTTTAACTAATTACAAATCCAAATCTTATCTTGAGGTAAATTTTAAAATTCATCTCAGGATATATTTTAATTTTTTTTTTGAAATATTCATCCAAATTTGGTCGCTAATTTAAATCTTTAAACTTATTAACTACATATTTATTTAGTAAATATTTATTTTTCCACGCTGTTTCCCGCATATGTTATATTTAATAAATATTTTTTTTTATATAATAAATCAAATAAATGAACTCACTTTAAATGATATCTGTAAGTTTTCTTCGAACTGAATATCTTCCCGCATTCCACACACTCTGGTTTCTCCGGTAATTGTTCTTTAATTTTCTGTTTGACGCCATTTTGTTTTATCGGTAACTGAAATTAAAAAATATATTAAAGAAAACTACAAAATCATCTATGGTATGGCTGTCGTATCGCAGTGGTGACTAATGATTATAAACGCGATGGATATGGGTTTGATACCAACGAAGAGAAATTAATGCCCTTTTTTTATTTTCCCGCTCTAGCGTACAATGCCCGGTGTTTAGTTCCGCTCACCAACACACAGTGCCCCAAATACGGGCGAATAACGGAGACCAGTGTGTATACATTGAAAAGCTAAAAGTAAAATAAATTGAAGAAGATTTTAACATGTCCAAGCTCAGCTCTGCTTTACTAATTGGCATCCCAGGGTTCCTCCTTCAGCTTCCATCATCAGATCAGTTCGATCTAATCTAGCTTCATGCTGTATCCCTAGCGGGGTAGTCAGAGAGAACGGAGTGTCAAACTCTACGGTCCCTTCATACCTCTTTCGCCTCGTCCACTGTCATAAATCTCTTCATACATGCCCTCCGGGGGACCCCCCGGATGATTCATGATTTTATGTTGCCTTACTCCAGTATCTCTGATTTTGTATTTTCGAAGGCCAACTGAGGTCTCCCCCTATCTCTCTTACCGCTCACTTTTCCATCATAAATCTTTTTTGCCATACTTTCATCACTCGTTCGTGCGACGTGCCCAAACCAGCTGAGCACATTCTTCTTGATTCTCACCGTGACATCCTTGCCGGTACCTACCATTCTCTATATCTCTTCACAGCGGATTCGATCAGCTAAGCTCGCTGACTTTTTGCCGTGTGATCCCGGCCTAGAATAGGATCATCCTTACACTGGTGGTGTAGTAAGAGGCAACAAAAGTACGTGTGGTAGAGTCACGTCGCCAGCAATGGCAACACGCATGGGCAGACTCGACCGGATCATTACCACCCCCGGCATTTAAAACCGGCGTTAAGTAGTGGCTTTATGCCACTGCGTTTCGCATCAGGTAATGCCGGGCTCCGGCGCCCAAGCCACTTTAAAGGCAGGCAACGCACCTGTAGCTCCTCTGGTGTTGCACGAGATCGTGGGCGGTGGTGATCACTTACCATCAGGTGACCCGCACGCTCGTTTGCCTTGTCCTTTTCCATAAAAAAAAGACTTCGCATATCCTACTGAACATATACCATATCTTACCATTTGCACTGATCTTGCATTCAATCTTTCCTTCATTTCTTCCAAATACCAAAACCTTTTCTTGTCTTATTCGTTTTCAAGCATAGATCATTATTTTCAAACCCTTCTTTGAGTTGGTGACTAATGCTTGCAATTTGCATTCTGATGATTCAAATTCAAAATATTCTTTATTCAAATAAACTCTTATAAGCACTTTTGAATCGTCGAATGAACATATAACAAAAAATAAAAAGCTACCACCGGTTCGGAAGGCAGTTCTGCTGAGAAGAGCCGGCAAGAAACTCAACAGTTGCTCTTTTCAAAGTCAATGGTATAATATATAATTTTATTACATTAACTGGCAGCTATCCTGCATCACATTCAATAGACATTAATTCCATACATGTTTATCCTCTAAATATTCTTGAACAGTGTAATAAGCTTTACTTGTTAGTATTTTTTTTAAAGCTACTTTAAATTGTGGTAGTGGCAAACTTAGAATACACTGATGATGCACGGAGCACTGCATCATCTGCATACAGGAGCCAATTTACACTCAAAACACCTACTTTCATTTTCATATCACTTTGTTACGTTCCTTGGAGACAGCTATCCAAATACAAATCCAACAACCAAGCTGACATGGCGCACCTTGTTTAACACCAGATTGGATATCAAAATAGGGCGACATGCCAGCCACTACTCGCACGCTGGCTGAGTGATCTCAATATATATATATCAGCAAGGGTCAAGGGTCCGCTCACATTGTACCGATGTAGTATCTCCAATAATTCGATTCACAGCTGTCTAGCTTTTTGGAAGTTCTTTCTTCATATTCCTCTCTGATCAGAGGATATTCAACCTCCTTATGCGATAATTCGACTCCAAGTTTGGACACCTCGTGTAGCAGCGCCAACCCGCGAACAGATTTTTTCATCCTTTCGATTCTAGCAACGACTAGATAGTGAGTGTTATGTTTCCAGCCCAGAATCCCTAAACACTCGCATTTCCATAAATTGGCTTCGAATACACTAGGAATAAATCAATTATACTTTTTCCTTCCGTTCGCTCCCATATATACAGGTGAATTTGTTTGTGGCAAACATAGTGTTTGCCACAAACAAATTCCTTTGTTTGCAAATTTCTAATATAAGTTTTCCAGCCTCATTTATTCTCTTGTCACCATACTGACCTAGCACTCCCTCGTTACCGTTTCCCGCAGTTCTGACCCATAAGTAAGAATAATCTTGTTATCCCAGCTTGAAGCGAACCCAAAGCAGCCTCTGGTTGTTTGCCTTGTATTCAACCGCTACACTAACTAACCGAGGACAATAATACACCTATACCTCGGCAGCCCCGTCCGCTCTCTATTACGCCTTCCCAGAAATGGTGCGCGTCGCCAGCGAGCGAGGGAGGACCCTATCAGCGCGCTCTCTGGAGGTGCGCCTGGCAGATGGAACGTTGCAGCCCTCGTAAGGGCTGGGAGGTGTCGCTACGGGCAAGCCTTCTATCAGCTCAATGGTGCTATATTATTATATATACTGTATATATATAGTCAACCGATTTAAGTATAATTGCCAAGCATCATGGAGGATAAAAGAATAAGAAATGAGAGGGATTAAGCTTCTTAAGCATTATTACATATGTAATTAGTCAGGTTGTTACTTTCCTAGTTAGTTAGCTAGTCAATAGTTTAGTTAGCAAGTTAATTAGTCAATTAGATAATAAGTTAATTAATTAGGTGCTTCATTAATTAGTTACGTAGCTAGTTGTTTAGTTAATTTAGTATTGTTCTACTTTATTAGTAAGATAGTGTATTATTTAGTTTCTTAGCTGATTTGTTGCTATGTTAGATAGTTTATTAGTTAGTTAACTCAATCTTTAGTTAGTGTAATAATAGTTAATTGGCTAACTCATTAGTATGTTGGTTAGTTTAAAAACTTACCCTTATATGATTAACTTCCACATGTTTTTCTAATTCCATATCACTTGTAAAGGTATCTTCACACTGATTGCATTCAAGAATCTTTTCCAATGCAATTGGAACATTTTCTTCTGGTTCGTCTATAGACACCTTTATGGCTTTTTTCTTTTTTAATTTCACTTTTTGTTTGGATTTCTTTTTAGGTGGCTTTTGAAAAGAAATAAATATATTCAAGTATTAGATTCTCGTATTTCAGTATATTTATTCTATATTTTGATTGTATGACATGACATGTGTAAAACCATTGATATATCAAACATCTAAACAAATCGCAGTGATTGATTCCATAATGTAATTTAATATTCATGATAAAGGAGGCCAAGCAGGAATTTCGATATTTACTAAAGCGCAGCAGATTAATATACTGGGGGATTCCTTGTACTCGGCTCAGTACTTCCACCAAATATGAGCCCCATATGAACGGCCGCCCGTCTAAGATAAACGATCAGATTAGTAAAAAAAAATATCATCTGAAATTCTCGAGCGCGTCAGATTAAGGTAGAGTGAGTTAGTTACATACTAATTTATGTATATTCCACTAATCTGGCATATTGAAAGTGATATAAAGAAGGGGAGGGCTATAAAATTGTAAAATAAAAAGTTATTTCGACATTCTCGAGCGTCGCTATTTTTTTTGATTTGAAGGGAATAGAGAGTATTCAAGGATTACGAAAAATATATAATCTAACGAATTCCATAAGATGAGGTAATAAAAAATCATCTATAAAGTTTAATGGAGCTACGGGTTGCCTCTCTCTCATTTTGGTCTCTGTTGCCATCACAGCTGATCACACAACCCTTGCACCCGGAATTACGATGCGTGCAACTTGCCATTATTATATATATTATTGCCATGAAGATGATTGTACCGATGAAGATGTTAATTAAAAAAGTACTTAAAAATTATATTTTTTTATAATTATACTTAAAACATAAACTTCTTTATTTACATACAATTTCTAGAGCTTTTCAAATTAATTATTTAAAAAAAATGTCAGATTAGGTAAGTCTCTTCAGATAATCGTCTGATTATGAGATGAACTTTATATGTATATCTTAATCTGACGCGCTTGAGTATTTCAAAATTACGAATCTTTTTGCACATCCTAACAATGGCTGCAAGTTTCCGTCACATCCAAATCGTCATATTATTATATAAGAGCTTTTTTTCAGGTTAACTATCCCCTCAGAAAATCTGACGCGCTCGATCAACTTTCTTTTTTTTTCATTTTTAACCCTTACGTACTAACACCTCCATCATGGAAACAATCAGATTAACATACTTACATATTTAAAAATACGTAGGACATGGGTGAAATTAATATCTGACGCGCTCGAGTATGTCCATGCAATTTAACATAAAAATTTTACATTTTTGAAAATGTGTTGGCGCTCCCTCCCCCAATCAAAAGGTAGATATATATTATATGACATTTTTTTCTTGTTATCATCTAAGCTTCGCAACCCAATAGGTGTCTATGACGATCAAGTAAATCAAAAATTGGGGTAAAATTGGACAACACGTACATATCTATGCACTGATCTCACATCTACAAATATATCAATGTCAGATCGCATGTGTGGATGCCAGATCGCGTGTGTAGATGTCAGATCGCATGTGTGGATGTCAGATCGCATGTGTAGATGTGAGATCACATGTGTGGATGTCAGACCGCATGTGTAAATGTGAGATCACATGTGTGGATGTGTGGTACAACGGACGTACAATTACACAACGGCAATACATAAAAGGGCCTTCTATAATGAGATAAGTCATTTATTTTTGTAACTCATAATTATATTATAATGAACTATAAAGAAATTGTATTATTTTAAATTTTATGTATTTAACACAAAAATATTTTTTTACCTTTACTACTTCTTCCACTTTTCCTACTTCTAAATCATTTACAAAGGTCTCAGGTTCAAAATGGGTGTCGTATTCATCTTTCACCTCCATTTCTATAGTCTCTAATTTTACATCTATTTCGGGGAAGCTATAGTTGTGTATAGATTGTATTTGTAAATGAGAGGGTCGTGGGTATGATTTTGTTTCAGAGGTATCCTGAAAAGCATTAAAGCATTTTTTAAATATATATTGGTATTTAAAGGATGCAGGGAAATCAAAATATTTAATTCTCCCAAGTGAAAATCGAACTCTAACACAGGCGTTTATAATGGTGCACTATGCCGTTACATAATAATAATTTTTATTACAACATGAAGAAATATCTGGTTATAATAAAAAAAATAATTATTTTATAAATAGTACTCTAAGAAATTATCTAATTTGCTACTACTCTGCCGGCTGCCTACCCTACTATATGTTCACACATATAGTAGGGTAGGCAGCCGGCAGAAATTATAGCTAAAAAAATTATATACCTTATTAACATGCATCATTAATTCCTGATAGCACTGTTGAGTTTGGTTTTTGAATTTGTTAAGTTTGCGCAGTGTGGCTCGGCATTCCCAACACACGCGGACACACACTGATAGCATGTCTTCTGTTATCTGAAAATATAATTATATTAACATTCATATTCGTATATTATAACTAGAGATGTGTGTGTGCGAATTCGGCATCTTTTTCAATATGTATTTTCGGCCAAATTATCGGTTTTGGTGCCGTGTACATTGGAATTTAAGTGATTATTATAAGTAAAAAAAAATCTTTGAAGAATGTGTTGAATAAAGTCAATAAAATAAAGCAATTAAACTTTAAATAATAATTTATTTTGAAACCTCAAATCAACTACAACTATGAAAGCTTGAAAAAGATACTGTCACGGACCTACCTTTCAGTCTCAGCAAAGCACAACGTAATTGTGTACGAAGATGAAGGACAAGATTTGCAGAAGGCCAAGTTGCGCCTCAAAAGGAAAATAGCCACGGAAGAGTAACACCAAAACAAACAGAAAAAAGCTAAAGAACAAAGCAAAAAAATAATAATTTACCACCAACACGACTAAAATTATTGCAAAAGCTTAAAAGGAAGGGTAGGATTACTAGAGCAGGCAGAGGCCACGTAACAACACCTGACCTGTCTTCAGCAAGCGATGCAACCATGCAAAACATATTCCTAAAGTACACAAAAATTGTAAGGGATACCACCAAATTCAACCTTGAAAACTGCGAGAAAATTATGAGGACGTTTGAACTCGGAAATGAAGGTCAGCTAAGAATGTTACTCGAAAGCCGCTATATATGACAATAACAAATTGGAATATCGGAGGGGAAATGCACCTAAATCTTCCCCTATGACAAGTCAAAAGGAGAAAATTCCCCATCCATACACAACATCTACGGACAACCCAATCCTTGTCGTAGCTCGTAGCTCGAAGTACGGAGGTAGCGCTGGGACAAAAGATACTGACTGCTTTGCACTGCGTACACTATTCTAGCCTCCAACAATACAGCAAGCATCTGGGAGCATTGGGAGCTACCGAACATACAATGGGTGAATGGCGTTCCTGGCTGCGGTGAGTCCACATGGGTGGTCAACAATTTCGTCCCCGATAGTGATCTAATAGCAACTACAACTATTGAGGCAACCGAGGACCTCACGAATAAGATTACTTTTAGTTGCACAAGAAGCGCAGGTCAAAGTCCACACGATCGCTTCTATTCTGGTACCTCCTCCTCTTCGAAATGTACTTGTACTGTATCAGCCCAAACCTCATGACGGCCATCAGTCAAGACCTAGCGAGATCTTATAGATGCCCACTGGATGTGACATACGAAGTTTATAACGGAATCTACTCAGACCAACAGACGACTCGCTCCCTGAGAAAACCGCGATACACGGGTGCTTCCTTCTCAATACATTCCCCCAATACTCTACTCTACCTGACCAGTAACGAATCTCAGGGACTTACATACGAGTCGGTAGTAATCATCCAAACTAAGGCTATTAAGAACGCCCTACATGACAGCATATCACACGCTGTCGTCACCTTAACAAGATATACAAAAGGATGCATCTACTACACTGACGCCGAGGAAGACGCTATCGGCAAGTTCATTCATAACATCAAAATGGTTATTTCTTATAGAAATAAATAACAATATTATATAACCAATTAACTGCACCACAATTAATATGTACTACGACCACAAGACACGAATAGGGACATGTAGACAAAGAAGCGCAGAACATTCAAAATATGTTCACTTCACATTTATATATAAAAAAAGAAACCAAAACTATAACAAGAACAAAGAAGGCACGGACGACTAAAGTCTGTGGCGCATAATAACTCAATTATAAAAAAAACTCTTGCTAAATTATCTAAATGTACATATTTAGACTTATGCTTTGCCTGCCAAGCAAAAGGCCTCTGATGTATAGGTAGAAGACCTTTAGCTTCATAGCTTCATGACTAATTCCACAACGATTGGGCTTTTAAAATCTTCTTAACAATTCCGAAACGCCATATTACACTCATCTAAATAAATTGTAATATTTGTAGGTCTTTCCGTTTCTTGGTTTCATTTCGCTTTCGCTTGAGCTTTCAGCAAGGTTGGTTCTCTGAAAGAATGCTATAAAAAAAGCCTTCTTACCAGTTCGTAATTTTCAGGAGCAAAAAACCTAATTTTAAGTCAAGCGTCCAGCATTGTAAACAGCTTGCTATGTACGGATCGCTCGTTATCTAGCCAGCGGCAAGTAAAAGGACTATTCAGTGTATCTCTAATTATAACTAACTAGCCCCACTATGCTGCATTTGTCAACACTTTGATTATATATTTAATTTATACATTCAATAATTTTTCATAATTCTGAAAAAGTAGCACTAGGTGTTTGCTTGAGAGGATGTCACGAGCGGCAAGAGCGCCTCTGGCGGGCGCCGCCCTGGGCTTGCGGCCTTAAACAGAGCGTTGAATTATTCTAATTTTACATTTTCTCAAAAATTGTGTATGTAATTACACACTATAAAAGCCAAAGCATATCTTCATAAAATTTCTTTGATAATGGAGTAACTTTCATTCATAAGTTTCAATATCTTCATTAAATAATTAGTTTTTGTCACAAAATGCCTTATTTACTTACTTGACTTTACTTATTTATAAAAGAGAGATATATGGTGTCCCAGACTTCATTTTAGAACTAAACTTAACTATTTCTGCAGCACAAGCGGTTACAGTAATATAATGGTGTTTCTAATTATTTATTTATTTATTTTATACTTTATTACATTAACTTCAACATAAAACAGATTTATCATTTATGAAATTAAAATAGATAGGCATGATGACAGGTTTTGAAAAACTGTTCTAGAATGTTGAGGAAATATTTTATATATGTATACAATATATATCATATTTCTGCATCTGGCAACAGGCCTCAGGCACAGTAACGAGTTATGTCTGTATCCTAGCTGTCTTAATTTTTCAATATGCAGCATCTTAGGTTTAGTTCACACACACATTTTTTCTTGTATGTAAAAGGGAAGGCAGGAAGAACCTAGACCTTAACCAGACATTACATATTGAATGGTTACATTATCAACACATGTCTTGCCAAAATGGTAAAAAAAATCACTACCCACATTTGAGATTAAATTCACTATAAAGTGATTGGAACATTAATTGGGACTAGTGATTCAAGTATAGATTTAAAGAGTCGGTTAAAATAAGCATTAATGCTCGCCTGCACCACCCAAGCTCCTCTCTTTAGGTTCTTCATGCATCTACCATATTTGAAGAGCACACAGAGAGAATAGTGTTAAAACATCTCATTCCTCACATAAGAAAATCCAATGACAGTGAATTTCAAGCAAATGCCTACAGTATTAAGTAAAATCGATATTAATATAAAAGTTTTAGACCATGTAAATTATTTTATCAATTTGTTGAAATAAACCTGATATATTCAATTAAAATCTTTTAATTATTTAAAAGCTTTTCATATAAAATATTTAGAAAATTATTATAATAAACTTAAGTAACGCAAATATAACAAAAAGTTTTATTTATTTTAAAGTTAAATGTTTATTACATGAAACATATAAAAATAAACAAAACTAATTCAATTAGGCAATTAATTATCTCTATATTTACTTATAACTAACAAAATAAAATAAATTTTCAATTTAATAAGTCTAAAAGGCCATTTTTATTTTACTTACCGAAATCTCTCTCAAAATTTGTTTATATAGTTCGTAAATTTCTGTTCCTTCTATATAAAAGAGTAAACGTCCCGTACATAAACAAGCTATACACAATTCAGTCATTTTTATATTTATATAAAACAAAAGACGTGCTTTTAATTGATACTTTCAATAATTTCAAAACAAAATTTACTTTACTTCATATAATATAAGCGTCCAAGCTTTTGTTAAGTTTGCATTTTTTATCTGTATTTGTTTTAATTTAATAATTAACTTGACAATAGACTATGTTGCTATTTGTAAATATTTAATTTTATCTTTTTAACCACTACTAACTTTTAACGACTATTTCTTTTACAATTTACTTTTTTTTTAATTTAACGGTTATACTTAAAATAATAAAAGATAAGAAACGAATATTTTCTTATTACAAAATTATGTCAAATTCTTTTATATTATTTAAAATATACAAATTAAGTTCAGAAAAACATTATATAAAACCTATTATAACAAAAAAAGATAATAAAAAAATAAATAAAGAAAGAAATTATTTGTCACATAATTAACGTAGTGTATAATTGTGTGTTATGTAGAAATAATAATTTTAATTTGAAATTGTCGGGACAAAATGCAGTGGGAGGAATTTTTGAACGTGTGCCTAGACAAAGCAATACAGGCGGCGTTTCAGACTCTCATTTCGCGTTTTTGTCCCACAATTTACAATTGCATGCCCAAAATAAAGATTGAAAAGAATAATATATATGCTAGAAAACCAACGTTCATTTATTTATAACGAAAATTACATGTGAAATCTTAATTTGAGTTTTTTATACGTTAATACAATGGTTGTAGAGAAGTTATACGAAAGTGGGGATTATATTATTGTGTATAAACCGTATGATATGTATATAAATTCGGATGACACTTATGAAAAGGTATTTTTTAAGTTTTTTTGTATTTTTAAGGTTATGTTTTGTTTACTTGTAAAAAAGTCAATATTTAATACGTCAATATGCTAGTGATGTCAGTAGGTTATCGAAGTTTGTTTTTGATAATCGATTTAGTATCGATATTTTTTTAAGGTACATGTAACTTAATGTAGTTCGTTACATTTCTAAAATAATATTAAAAATACAAAGCACGATTGAAATTCAAATTTTAACGTCTGATAATAATGAATTTTAACAATGCTTCGTTAACCCATTATTGAATGAATTAATAAAGTGTTGAAAAAAAATTGTTTCACGGTGGAAACTTTATTTAAGTATCAATAAGACATTATAAAAAAAATTATGATTTTTTTTATTTTTTGTTTCTTTTTACGGAACCATATATAGGCTCGTATACACTAACCATGACAGACAATTCTTTCTTCTTTTTTATTTTCTTCTTTCTTCAGACAAAACAGACTTTACAGACATGGTATTATATGCGGCAAAAAAAAGAATAACAATAAAATTATGGAATATTGTAGAAAAAAAAACAATAGTATAATTATGCGTGAAATTGAAACAAACAGTTTCATTTTTCATTGTAGCCTAGAAAAACTTTACCATTGGAGCATTTAGTGTAAGTTTTCATTGAACATACTTAACAATGCTGATGATTCTTCTGCTATTCAGGTGAATGTAATACCCAGACTACTGTCGGTCCTTACAGAGTTTAGAGGAAGCTCTTGATATTTTTCTGGGATTTTTCTTATCCTTTTATGGATATGTTTGACTCTCCCCAAGATTATTAACTTGTGAATCAAAAGAAATTCGCAGGTGTATCCAGGTTAATAATTTATGAAGCCCATCTTGCAATGAAGGTGTACTATTTTTATGTAAGACAAGACAAACGAGCGTACGCGTCACTTGATGGTAAGTGATACAGGGCCGGCCTTTAAGGTGGACAGACGCGTTTTTTGAAGATACCCGGTAATGTCTACAACGAAAACACACAGTAGTAGAGTGCCACGAATCCAGTTGGTGTGAATGGTATTTGAGTTTGTGACGTGCTGTGCGGTTAGAGAATTCTGTGGCAGGTAACAGGTCAAACAGTTCTTTAGAACACTCTCGTTGATTGTATGGATCCAGTTGATTCAATTCTCATTTAATCGTGTCAGTAGGGGCTTAAGGTTTGCTAGGGTGGCTTTGTCTTCATCTGAACTATCGTTATCACTTTCGGGGATTATAACTGGTCTTTTGATTAGGACGGCCATCGAGAGAACGTCGCTTTCGGAATCTAAATCGTCATGATCACTAAGCATGCCTTCACCAAGAATGGAATTAGTGAGATTTTTTCCGTAAAAACGTGCAGGGTCCGTTCTATCTAGTTCTAGAGGAAAGGCAAATCTTTAATGCGAGCAAAGCAAAAGATATCTAAATATAATGAAAGTATAAAATTTTAGCTCTTATAAATAACTAATTATCCAAATGCTTATTTGTTTAAGTGCATGCAATTAATTCCATATTTACGTACATCTGACTCTTTTTTATATCCACGAGAGCTGTTTATATATATGTGATATAATTTTATACTTCTTCTTTTGTTTTTAGGGTTTTGCGTGCTGACTTAAAGATTATTCTGTTTTTTTTTAGTAGTCGTAGTTTGTTATTAATTATGGCTTGTCTGTTATGTTAAAATCAATTTCATTATTGGTCCTATGGTCTGGTACCCACGTCCACTTCTTTTTATGAAGAATGTACTTATTATCGAGAGTTTGTATTCTAAAGCTGTAAAACCGACTGGTTGTGGGTTCGATCCCCACTCGAGGAGATGAATTATTTACTTAAATTTATATTTCCATTTTTTCGCTCTGGTGTCGAGGTTAAGTGCGGTGTTGAGTTCTGCCACTCAACACGAAATACCTCCAGAATTCGGCAGAAAGTGGGGATCGGAGTGTCTTAACACTAGGTTCCCTCTGCCTACCCTGCTGTATGCGGGATACAGCGTGAAGCTGATTATTATTAAATAATATTAATTATTGTACAATACCCTTACAAGCACATTTTCCTTCCTTCGCTTAACCCCTCTATGTCGAGGTTTATATTTTGTAGAGCACTGATTAGTTCCAAGTATCTCTCTGTAGGTGCTAGAGATCTCACATTGTATGTGCAGATCTTGAGTCTTGACTTGTTTCTTGGCTGCTTAAACAGTGTTCTATCGTTTTTTGGTTATGTTTGTGTTGAGTTTTTCTGAGGTTTTGTTTGTTTTTCTATTAGCCATTGGTTTAATTGTGTTTGAATCATTGTTGTGATTCTCGATTTGTATGTCGTTTAGATTTTCTGGTTTTTTGCAATGGTTTTGGTTGGTTTATTTGTACATTAATTTAAATTGTTTGTGATTTGGTGTATTGTTATCTTTGAAGGGTTACGTTCATATTTTCCCTCGGTGACCGCTAGCTGGGGAAAGGAAAATTATTCTGCTTGTTATTGTCTCAATTGATTTGTTGCTTATCCGAGAGTTCTGTTTTAGTTGCTATTGTTTGCTTGTGCCAGGAAGGGACTTAATTCTTGGGCGAATGAAATGATGGTGGTAGATATGAATCCTAAATGTTAGACTGTGTATATTTAAATATATTTTAATTTTCCTGCAAAAGTAATTCTACAAAATAACAAGTACCATTAGGCCCCGCACTATGATAAAAAAAGTGTAAGGAATAAAAAAAGCCAATTATTTTGTTAATGTTAATGGTAAATCAGTACTCCGCTGAATTATTGTTCTAGAATACAGTTGCTTGCCACATCGCTTCACACGATTCGCACCATTCAAATTCATCAAACCCACTATATTTCGTACAAAGGCTTGACTACTCTACCAGTGGAATATTATGTATAGCGAAACATAAAACGGCAGCGGCGAAAGCGGGAAAGTTATTTGAAGAGAGGCTAAGTAGAAAATATTATTTGGCGATTGTCAGAGGACACATATTATTTGATTTGGCTGATATTCGGTATGCAATAGGTGAGATAAATATTGATTTTCATTTAAAAATCTAGTTCATATTAGTGTTTTTTTTTCTTTTAAATTATTTTTAATGAATTGTTACTCAAAGAGAATAAATGATAAGAAACGTTAAACGCTTATCAGGTCTATATTTTAATGAGACTATATTTTTATAATCTACAAATAAAAAGAAAATTGTGTCACTCTTCATCTACGTATAGTTAATCAAAGCAATATATTATTAAATATATCCATTTAAACATATAATTATTCATAAACCAGGTCTAAACACTTCAGTGGGTAATAAACATAAAATGTCAGCATTATCGTATCAAACGACGTGTGAACGTCCACGGGCGGCACATACCAGATTGTTAGTACTGGAGACTGGTTATTATAATGAAGACCCTATAACTATTGTGTTGTTGAAACCTGTTACAGGTAGGTTTCATTTAAGAAAAACGTAATTTTCACCTTAATTGCCATATTTTAAATCGTTTGATGACAAAATGGATATGATGAAAGCATGTCTATTTTGTTTTGAGGCCAGTCGTGGCGCAGCGGCACGAGGTGTGACTATAAAACCGACTGGTTATGGGTTCGATCCCCACTCGTGGAGATGAAATATTTACTTAAATTTATATTTCCATTTCTTCGCTCTGGTGTCGAGGTTAAGCGCGGCGTTGAGTTCTGCCACTCAAAACGCAATGCCTCCGGAATTCGGCAGAAAGTGGGGAACGAAGTGCCTTAACACTAGGTTCCCTCTGCCTACCCTGCTGTGTGCGGTATACAGCGTGAAAATGATTTAAATGTCTATTTTGTCATCAAATGATCGATCCGATGATTTGAAATTGAAGTATATATTATGATAATAATGTACTTAATATAAATGTTTACGATTATAATTGGTCTGGCATAACTTTTATTTAAAGAAATATTTCACTTATTACAATTTAGTGTAATGTTTCTTATTGAACACTAGCTTAAGATGCTTTTCTTGTGATATACATATTTTGTTTACTTTGAGAAAAGCTTTATAGAGTATAATTCGACGTTATGAGAATAGATAGTCTTAATGCTAAATTCTTTCAACTTACTCTACAAAATGCAGGAGATGTGTTAAGTTAATAATCACAAAATAATGTAACAAAATAAAAAGAAAACACGGTTAAAAATATGTCCTCTTTATCCATCTTATAAAAATATAATATTGTCATCGGATCACAATGCATCATATTAAAAGTTATTTAATAGCAAAATATTATTATTTTTATACTGTAGGTCGTCGTCACCAACTCCGCGTGCATTGTACGTCCATCGGCCACACGATACTCGGCGACTACACCTACAGCAATGCGCTGGACATCTATCCGCATCGAATGTATCTACATGCTAATAGGTAACTTGGATGAGTACAACTGTACATGTTAAATTATTGTGGGATATGAATCCCTTCTTTTCTTAGCTTCACGCTGTATCCTGCATGCACAGAGAACTCGGGAACCCAGTGTTAAGATATTTCATTCCCATAGAGACACTTTTGTTTCCTACTTTCTGCCGAATTCTGGAGGCATTGCGTGTTGAGTAAAGGAACTCACTGCCGTGCTTTGCCTGGTTACCAAAGCAAGAAAAATGAAAATATTTATTATTTCATTTCCTCGAGTGGGAATCGAGCCCACAATCCGTCGGTTTCAGTATTTTTTAATTTTCTTTTCCTCGCTCTGGTAACAAGAAAAAGCGCTTTGGTAACATCCGTCACTCAACTCCCAATAAATTGGAAATTTTGCGGAAAGTGAAGAATAGAGTGTCCTAATAGGTTCCCTCTGCCTACCCTACTAAGCTATGCTACAAAAAAATAATATTAAATCTTCTCATTTTTTTTTCAGATTAATATTACCTTTTGAAGACAACCCTTTGGATATCCAGACTCCGGAACCTTTCTTCTCTGATCCACAATTTATAAATAAATGGATACCAGAAAAATTAAAACATGATTATAGGAATTTAGCAGAGTTCAGAATGGCCTGTGATGTGATCGACGCGAGTTACATACATGGGATTAGATATGAGGAATTTTCATATTTACCGTAATTTTTTCTAAATTGGTAATACAAACATATACCTACGAGTACTTTGGGATTTCTTGCCATTTTCAAAATGTTATTCCAATACTAGAGTTAAAGAAATATTTTCAAAAAACGTAAGGCAACTCGAACCGGTGGCTCTTGGTGACCGTTTCCAACCTGATGGTCATCAGACGGTTTCCAAAACTACCGCTATACAAATTATTTATACCTTTTATAATTTTTTTTTTTTAGTTTTCCAATATATTTTCATACTTAGCGTTAACAATTTTTGTTAAGTCTATAAGATAATCCTAAGTGTGGAAATAACATTTTAATATATTATCACATAAAAAAAATTAAAACTAAGAGATTTTGTTCTTATTTATTGAAGAAAAGAAACGTCTAGAAAAACTTTGTATATTATATACTTAAATTATTTATTTAAAATATATGTCTGTACGTCTAGAGGCAAAATGTCATTGTAGAAAGTTATGTCCCTTTTAAAATATTGTACTATATATTTATATTGTAAATCGTAAATAAATGTTGCTCTTTATTAAATTAGTTTTTTTTTATGTAAGCGTGGCGTGTAATGCTTGCATCCGTAAGCAGAGCGTTGAATTATTATTAATATATTAATAATTTACATTTTCTTGAAAAATATACGTCTAAATTATATACTATAAAAGCTGAAGTTTATCTTCATTAAATTTCCTTGATGATGGAATCATTTTAGGTCTTAAGTTTCAACATGAATGTTAAATAAAAATAATTCAAATGTGATATTGCAATTTTTTTACTTGTGACTTATTTATAAAAGATAGATTGGTGTCGCGGAGTTTTTTTAGAAGTAATTATATTGTTTGTTTTTGCAATAAAATTACATATATTGAAATATTTTTGCAGCGCACGCGGATAAAGTAATTCGATGGCTTTGATTATTATTGCAATTTCGTTATTTAAGGCTAACTAAGAATTACACAGTGATATTATATAGCACTCCTGATAAATGTAGTTTTCACACAAAATAAAAAAAATCAAATCAAATTCTTCCGCTTTATTATATTAGTATAGATTTGGGAAAACTAAATGCAATCATTTAAAAAAGATATATCTACCTGTAATAAGATCTTTGAATTTCACGATAATACACATTTTAAATGAAACTATCTAACCGTATAATTCTCGTATGTTTAATACATTTTTGTAAACTCGACTGCGTCGCTCGCGTGCTGTCCTGGATTGTAGCATGTCGCACTCGAGCTGACTATTTCTTGCCCTCTGGTCATAAAAACTTTAAAGTCTCAAATCCACCACGGATTTGAGACTTTAAAGTTTTTATGAGTGAGTGCCAGGTGTTGGAATATTTCTAATCTTCTTCTCTATTGAAATTAGGATGTTTTTTATTTCAATAGCCTTGCGAGGCTTATCAAATCTGATGGAATGGTTGAGTTACACCGCTGAATACTTACATAGAACTGACTTCGAGACATGTCCATTCTTGACATCTGACATTGACAAAAATATACCTGTATTTAGGCTCCTCTACCTTAAATAAAAAAGAACCCTTCTGTCTGTAAAGACTTTTTCTCAAGATCGCGTGAAAGTAGCTGAAGGTAATATGATATATTCAGATCGTCGGTTACTTGGTGCACAGAAAAATTAAGCTTCTAGTTAACGCAATCAAAAGATACGCACACACACATTTAGTATGATATTGGCCGCAAAATCAAAAACTCCCGACTTTCTTTTATGAAATTTGGCAAGAAGTAAAAACTTATAAATCAAATAAAGGAAACATCTGGTATATTATAATATACTTATATATAATGTTAATTTGTAAGTATATACTATAATATACTATACAACTATACTATATTATACTACTATACTAGCTTCACGCTGTATCCCCGGATAGCCAGAGAAAACAGAGCGCCAAACGCCACGGTCACGCTTTGTCTTATAAGTATATCGAAAAAAAAATTACAAACTGAAATTTGGAATTTACTTTGTATAATAAAAGTTTTATAAGATATACTTCCCATTAACCTACGATCGTGAAATTTTTACGGAACACTCTGTGGGTGAGCCTGACTCACACTTGATCTTTTTTTCAAAGTAACGATAATTTAAGTTTTTTTTTTTATATTTTCATATTTTGTTGTTAATAGGTTTAAATTAAAACCTTCTTAGTTCTTATGTTAATTCTAGAAAAATATCAATATGATATATTTTTTGACGTTTTCTTGTAAATTGTTTTTGCTGAATGAAAGTATTTTTTGAAATTATATTTAATGTAAATATACAGAAACAGAAATTAAACGGTATGAGTGTTCGTTACCAATTTAATATAGATTGTGTTTACTAATATTAAATTTATAATGTATATTATGTAAACAAATGTTTTTTGTATGAAAATACAACAATTTAAAAAAACTAACACAATGGTGTTAATTTTTTTAAATTGTTCTTATTTTTTAATGTACATTTTTAATGGACAATTCAAAGTATAATGTTTTAATATAGTTTTAATTTTTATTATAGAATTGAAGGTGGCATTACTATGCAACTGGCTTTTTATGTAGGAGTGTATGCTATAGTTGCCACGTCTAGTCTCGCATAACTACCACGTGATGCGTAGAGATAAGGAAACATTTATTTTAGTTTAATTATTTTATATTATTTTTTTAGATATTGAAACAGGAACTCAAACAGCCCATGTAATTTTTTCTTGTAGACATGTCAAGATTACTATCGTTGGATGAATAGTAAATTAGTAATAATCGGATTCTGCTAATGAACCATAATGTAATTATATGTCTTTCTTTTTTAAAACTTTAACGATTTTAGGTACAAATATAAAAATAATGATAATACCATAAAATCTATATTGTTATAATAAGTAATTACAAGTTCTTGCTCTCTTACGGAGAAGAGATCATCTAATACGTTTATAGTTTATACATCATCCTCTACGGATAATTATATTGATAGTGTACAGACAACATGATTGTATTAAGCAATATTATAATATTATTAGGAACTCCCAACAAATACAGATATTGTCGCTTCTCCCATTATTTGAAGAGTAAGCAGACGTATCTCAACAATAAATCATAATTATATGTTTTTAGAATAATTTTTCAAAAAAAAAGATTCAATGGTTCTATCATTTATAAAGTTGATAAAATGGATTCATAATCAACCTTTAAAAAAGCAGTTACATAGAATTTCAATATTTGATTAATGGTTTTAGTCTTGTATTTTAGTAAGCAATAAGAACATTATAGAATATCAATATGAATTTGAAGAAACCAATTGTACAAGGTCCCGCCTACGAAAACGCTCTGAGACAGAACAATCGTCTGTATGGAGAAGATTCATTTTTAGGTCGACACTTTAAATGTATAGTTATTACAGGAATGGTCGTAGGAACTATGAGTATAGTCGTTTGTTCAACGGTTGCACTGTATAGAAAATATGGTTAAAATTATTGTACGCATATTTTGGTTTAGTTTTATTAAAATACTAGAGGTACGTATCGACCTTGTTCTAGAACAACCTCTAGCTAGTATAAAAAGTAGTTTTATTTTTATTACTTCGACAATATTTATAAAACTAAATATTTTGGTCCGCGATGACTTTAAATTTGGCGGGCGGTGAATTATATTTTATTATCCACCGACAAGAAGTGCGATTATATTTAGTTTATTTTTTATATCTACATCGTGGTTCCTGCTAACAACAATGATATATAATACTAATTAAAAAAATATATTAACACAAAAAACCCTACTGCTTAAAGCTAAAAAGGAAAAATAAGCTCAGAGGTTCATTAGGATTAACTGTTGGGACCCATTTAAATAAAATTATTTATTTATCTTTAGATATTACTTAAAACTATACTTATGTAATTATATAGATACATTTTCTTTATTTATACAATTTGTTCCTAAGAGAATCCAGTCATTCTTTTAAGTTGAAAATATCAATAATTCTTTCCCTCGAGTCAGAATATGCCCATGCCTTTCACATTCTGCAATTTTTTTTATGGTTGAACTTCTCAATTTTAGTTTTATTTTATGATTATAATATACAATATAAATAAAATTAATTTTAACGATTCAATGATTTTATCGAATTAAAATTGGTTAACAATTATATCGATATTAAATCGATTTTTGCACACATCACTAAATAACATGGCGTCAGCATACCCAAAAAATGGCGTCGGCGTTCACACTCACATTGTGAATTCAAGCTATTTCGTTATTTCTGTCAAACAAAGTTATTTTAACTTAACAAATATAATAAATAAACTCTATTAAGATAATTAATTATTAATTTTGTATTTTTAAGTAGTAGTTATGTGTTTATGATAGTATTTTAGCAGATAAAATGACGCAATTTCTTCCACCTAATTTACTTGCTTTATTTGCGGCGAGAGATCCAATACCTTATTTACCTCCAGCGGCTAAACTCCCACATGAAAAGAAACAAAAAGGCTACGATGGTGTCGGCGCCTTCCTTAATATATTCGAGGTTAGTTCGTTATATACTAGCTACGCCTGCGACTTGATCTGCGTATGAAAGTAAAGTAATATAAACTTTTTTATTTATGAACTTATTGAAATGAAATAAACATTAAATGTTAAGGGAAGTTTAACAAAATGTAATACTGAAATAGAATTTTAAACCGTTAAGCCGTTTTTGAGATTAGCATGCTCCAACGCACAGAAACTAATGGTTATTGGTTTGACTTTACATTGATAAGTGCTCCCAATAATAGTCTTTTTCATATATCTTCCATGTACAGACAGCAATCATTTACATTTTTTATTATCAGTATATTATATTTATAATAGCTTAATTTTATTCTGTTATACTGATCTGGTTTTTTTTGTCTTTATTCTTTGTTTCTGATATTAATCAAATTGTTTTTACATATAAAATGTGTATAATCTATTTATGAATGTGTAACTTCTTTTAATTATACTTAAACTGTTTTCTTACTTTGCTCTGGTATGGAAAAGTTTGGAGATAAGTTCTGCTACTCAACACAATATCTCAAAAGTTGGTAAATGAGGAATAGTCTCCTATTTTTTTATTTTTGTCTGCCTGTGATAGCAGAGTGCTAGGAGAGATAGGAAAGTGAAGCTAAATAGAACCTTATTTATAATTAAGCATTACATTCTCATCATGCTGTTTACTACATTATTTATGTTTCACATGTTATGTTATAATCCCTCAGTCTACTCTGCTATGTGAAGCGTGAAGCTAAATAAAATATTCTATCTTCTCCAGCACCCATCAGAAACTCCTCCACCTACCCGAGTGGAGACAAGAGAAGAAAGATTAGAAAGACGGAGACGTGAACGTGCAGAACAAACGGCATACAAATTAGAACAAGAAATAGCATTATGGGACCCTACAATGAACGATCCCACAACGGGAGATCCATTTAAAACACTCTTTGTGGCGCGCGTTGTGAGTTTTATTTGTATAGTTTAAAATTTATTTTAAAGACATACTTGTAAATGTTTTTGATGACAATTAGTAACATTGTAAAGAATTGAAATATATTAGAAAGTCCACTTTGGGAATCAATTATTTTCAATTTCTCTGTTGAGATCTGATCTGTTGGGTCAAAACAATGTGTAGTGAGTAGAGAACGGGAGCATCTTAATACAAAGTTTAGTTTCCCTCCGCTTACCCTGGTGTATGCAGGATACACCATGCAACTAATAAAGCAAATAGATAAAATACAACTGATGAAAATTGGTTATACTGTAGAATTTAAATTATTATTATAATAATTATTTAAAACAAACATGCTTTTAAAAAACTTTTGTAAAACTTAAAATTTTTACTTTTTGTGAAACTTTGTAATCTGTTGATATCTAAATTATTTTTTTTTATACAGAACTATGACACATCTGAATCAAAACTTAGAAGAGAATTTGAAGGATACGGAGCTATAAAAAAAGTGAGTAATTTTGTTTGTCTGTCAAAGTAGTTCTTTATTCTCGATAAATATGTATTATGATTAACAATTTGAAAATTTACAAATTTCTCCTGGCTTAAAATATCTATACATAGTTATAGCCTGTAAAGCCAAAAAAAATACCCTATAAGCTACTAAATAATTTATTAACATTGAAGCCGTCGTGTCACAGTGGGACAGCATTTAATTCAAAACGTGATGGGTGTACATTCAATTTTCACTCAAAGAAATAAATTATTTTTATTTCCTGATTGTAGTAACACGACAAAGCGCGGCATTGAGTTCCGCCACTGAATAAACTAAGGTTACGGAGTGTCGTAACTGGGTTCCCTCTGCCTGCCATAACAGGTATATGCAAGATATACAAGATATACAAGAATTTTTTTCTTTTTTAGATACACATGGTTTTTAACAAGGAAAATGGCAAGCCTCGTGGTTATGCCTTCATTGAGTACGAACACGAACGTGACATGCACTGTGAGTACTAAAAGTTTTTATAAAAACACAAAAAATGAAAAAGTTGCCATAAAAAACATAAAAGGTATTGTTTTAAAATGGCAACTTTTTTGGTGCAAATTTTTAAAGCATGGCAACATTTTTTGCAATCGGTCATAATATATTTAGACTGTTAATTTTTTTTTTGTAATTAATTTTTATATTTTCGTTAGGTTTTATCAATATATGGAATAGTTGAATATCCTATACCCTATTCATTGTGGCAAGAGATAAAATGTAAACAAATAAATACTTTTTCTAAAACTTTTATGTAAGTTTTCAATTTCTATTTAATTTAGTCTTTTTAGTTTACTCATGTTTTAAAATGTGAAAAAATCTATATTATAACAAAAACAAAATAATCAGAAAACAACTTTTTACTTAAGATAACAAGAATCCTAATAAAAACAACAGAAGTAACAACAAAAGGAATCACAAAAGTACTGTCTTATCAACAGTTTGAGCGATAACAAAAATGGCGGAAATAATCTGACCAATGACAGAACATCATATTTGAATGTAAAATGTCCGCAGTATCTATGCTCTAGAATTAATTATACTATTATAGTTTATTTTTATAGTAATAAAATGCGTTTGAAGTTTAATAGTAAATTGGGTTTTGGGTGTTTTTACATGTCAAGTATTTAAACGTTATTATGAAAATTAAGAAAGTAATCTATGGTATTTAAGATACCGTTAAATGGTGTGAAAAGAAACATTTTTAGATTTGAAGTTTGGTTTTTACGATGTTTCTGGTTTTAAATATGAAAATAATCATTACTTTTCATTATTATGTTTGTTTCTTTTCACTTAAAATTTTATAAAATTGAACATTGTATAATACACTTATATATGTGCACTTTTATAAAATTTGAAAATATAATTATAAAAATTAATTTCATTATCGATCAAAAAATCATCAAAATCCATGAATAACGACAGAAATCGCGTAGCTTATTTACGTACAAACAAAAATACGGCCGAATGTATTACCTCCTCTTTTAAGTCCTTTTAAGTCGTAAGAAAAAAGTTTGGAGAAATAAAAATCATACAAGAGTACTTAAAAATGAATGCAACAAGTAAACAAATTTAAGCAGACTAACAAATATTTAAAAAATATTTTCTTTTAAATATAAATATAATGTCTTAAATGGAACACGCTATAATAAGTCACCGTATACAGCGGGCTTCGTTTAAGACATTTAAAATTATAACGTTATCATAATCATATCAAATTAAAATGTTCAATTGAAATACAACATGATAAATCAAAGTAATTAAATATACGTGGAAAAATAATAACATGAAACGCGAAAACTATATTTTTAAACTTTTGAATTTACATGCGGCGCTTACAATGAAATGAAATAAAAATTAAGTTTGTTGTTTTTATTTTTTACTTATTGTTTGTATGCGTTTTACTCCAATGAAAGACGGTAGTACATTTTAAACGGTTATTTTAAATGTGTGTTAGTTTTCAACTAAAACACAAAACTCTGAATATATTATGATGCGAGTGACACAAAATTGATCTCATGTTAGGGAATTTGTTTTTTCACTTCTTTTTTTGGAGTGTACTCAAATATTTTTTGCAGTTTTTTTTTAATTTATTTTTCATTAAAAACATTCATCTATAGGCTAAAATAAAAGTTTTTGTTTGTTTTTAGCAAATTTTGGACAGATTTTACTATAAATAAATTGATTTTCGGAATTTTTCTTATATTATTTGTCTTTTTTTTTTAATTTGAGTTCAACTCCAAAAAAAGTTTCGGCTTTAGCGTGCGTGGGACAATATGTATGATTAATAAGTACTTTTTTTTATTACAATACAGACCCAGCCGTTATGACCAACACATACGAGTAGCGGACTTTGTTAATAGGTTTGTATGTGGTAAGATACCTACATACAATGTACCGAAATAGTTGAGACAATTTGAATTTCGAACACTGTAGATCCGTTCATAGATCATTTACAAATCACGATCTATTTGAAAAATAAGTTTTTTTGTATAACAAATTATATAATATATGATTTCTTTTTCGATTTTTTTTGATAATAAATAATGGGTTAAAGTTTTTTTGATATGATAGATTAAAAAAAAACGTCTTTTAAATTTTATTTTGAGGTTTAAGCTTTTTTTGTAATTTTTTGCGCTGTGGATAACGTAAGTAAAGCGCACCAGGTAATGGTAACTTAACGCCGCGTCGCTCCTCCACGATTTGCTAAAGTTTTGTCTAAAAAATGTAAGTAACCATCCATTTTGTGGGTAAAATTATAAAAAAAGTAAGTAGTTTAACGGTAGGTATATTGTTATATGATTTGATTTATATACATTATTGTAATGCGTCTGTCGGCTCGGTCGGTAGGTATATGGACTTTTTGATAAAAAATGTGTCTTTTCGGGGCTTAACGCCAAAAACACATTTTTAAAATAAATGTTGTCTTAGTTGACAGTTAGTTGATTTTTTTATCAACTTACTGTTTTTATATGTGATAGGTTTACATGGTGCCATGTAATGCATGCTCTATAATCGCGGGGTATTTCTGTCCTCTCTTAGTTATGTGTAATCTTCTAGAAAAAGTCTTGAAATACACTATTGTTTTTGTGCTTTTTCTTTATTCTATGTCCCATGTAAGCCTATTCAATTATAATGGCCGCGATTTCGTAGGAGTGTCTTTTCTTAGATTTCTTTTAAAAATAAAAAAAGGAAAAATATTTTATGAAATCAAACCTTTTTGAAAAAACATATTTGATATTTTTTTGTTGGTTATCATATTTTTTTTGTAAAAGACACTTGTACGAACTAAACTGTTAGACGTTGACCTAACGATGATGTGACATTCCAGCTGCGTACAAACACGCTGACGGGAAGAAGATCGACGGGAAACGTGTTTTGGTGGACGTGGAGCGTGCTAGGACCGTGAAGGGATGGTTGCCGAGACGACTTGGTAAGCTTGTTTTTTTTTTTCACTTAGCAGGATAGACAGAGGGAACCTAGACTTAAGATAGAACTTTCACGTTGACACTCAAGACCACAGAGTTTTAGAATTACCTTTATGAAGGCATTAATTTTAGTGAACTGGTGGTAAATTATTTGACGTTCAAAAAATGAAATATGTAACTTCTTATTTTGAATAAAATTATTTGACTTTAAATTTGCTTAAATATTTAATTCCCCCTCGTGGAAATACAACATTAGCATCAAAAATGATAATAAAACAGGTGGCGGTTTGGGCGGAACACGTCGCGGAGGTGCCGACGTCAACATCAAACACTCCGGACGAGAGGACAACGAGCGGGAAAGAGAGAGATACCGCCTGGAGCAGCGGGATAGAGATAGAGATGACCGCCGAGATAGAGAACGTAAGATTTAGAGATACAATCACACGTCTTTGTACATACCTAGAACAAAATTTATTTAATTTAGCATTTTTACGTCCTGCTTGGTTTTTTTTCATATACATTTCACGATTGAAAAATATTTACAAAATATATAAGGTCAAGGCAAACATATTCATATTGCTCATACAAAAGATAATATTTTTTTTAGGTATAATTTTTTATTTATAATATGTATGTGCCGTTTTGATCGATGACTTGTTGCATCTTATAGGTAGTGCCATGATCCCATTCCTGTAGAAATTTTGAGATTGTTAATTAAAAAATCTGACGGAAGTCTGAAGAACACTGTGAACACTAGTTCACAGTGTTCTTTTGAGGTTAGCTATATGCTTCCTAAAAAGTTCTGCAATGACCGAAACAGGTGGAAATCTGATGGAACATGGTCAGGGCTATACAGAAGATGCTTCAATACATCCCAGCCAAGCTCCCTCAATTTTTGCTGCGTCGCTATAGATGAGTGCGGTGTGGCGTTGTCATGATGGAACACCACGCCCTTCCTATTCATCATCTCCGGCTGGTACGACAGTAGAGATCAGAATCGATAGTTTTCCCCGGTGGCAAAAGCTCATACTGAATGATTCCTTTCCAATCTCACCATACACGTAGCATCACTTTGTCTGTTCTGTGAGGCTTGTCCGTGCTTCGACCATGATCTTTCTCGCACATTCTTATCGTAAGTCACCCATTTTTCATCACCCGTAATCAACTGTTTAAGAAATGGTTCGGAATTGTTGCGTTTCAACAAAGAATCGCAAATGGGAAAACGTTGCGTTAGGTTTCTCTCGGTGAGATCATGTGGTATCTAAATGTCAAGGTTTTCTTTTACCCAGAGTTTCGTAAGTGACGTAAACTGTTTTATGATCAACATGCAGTTCTTCCTTCAGCAATGTCGTAGCTACTAATATGTCGATCTTGCTCCACTTTCTCAAAGATGGCGCTGATTTTATCTGTGACGGCGTCCAGAGCGAACCTCATCTTTCACACTAAAATTTCCAGACTTGAAACGCTTGAACCACATTTGTGCTACTCCTATTGATACGCATTAGGTCCGTAAACCGCACAAATTTTATTCGCGGCGTTCGTAGCATTTTTACCTTTTTTGTAATAAAACTTTAAAATGTACCGAATTTCCTCGTCACATACGTTCAATTTGCTTGCTTGAAAAACAATCGAAAAATGGCGGGAACGAGTTTTTTTTTAAATTTATTGCATCTTCAGAATGTCACATTTAATCGTATTAAAACCAGCCAGTTACATTCAGTACAGCCTAATAGGTTTGATTACTAATAAATAATACATTCAAAATATGAAAATACTTTTGCCCCGACCTCTAACCCCCGTCTGTCTCTTCTTGTCAATCTTGCTACTTCCAACAACAACTCAGAATAAATAATATATATACATTTAACATGTGATAAATTATAAAAGAACACTTATAGTGTGGACAACATTTTTTTATGTATCGACAAAATTATAAAAATCTTAAATAAGATTTAAATTTATTATTTTTAAATATCATAATTTCTTTCTATTTTATGTATCTGAAACAATTTTTGTACTAATGAAATTAGGATAAATATAACAAATATAACAGGTGGTCGTCGTCGTTCCCGTTCCCGGTCCCGGCGTCGCTCCGGCTCCCGTTCCCGCCGGCGTGATAGGGAGAGGGAGAAGAGGGACGACGAGAATGTGGAGAGGTGAGAAAAAAAATATTTTATTTAATTAAGTCTATTACAATTATAGTCCGTCTAAATTCTTATTGATAATCGGAGGTACTCGCGTAAAATTGCGCCGTAAACGTTCGATCAGTGTTACCCTGTTATGCTACTTCACCCCACGCTTAGCAAATCATATTTAAATGAAAAATTAAAATATCTGATCATCTTTATGTTTTAGTAAATTATACAAAACGAACATTTTATGAGGATATCTAACTATCAAAAAATAATCAGGTGTTCCATACATCGTTGTCGACAATAAAATGAGTCAATTCTAAACTTCTGCTTATATAACTAATGACACATGATATTGATGTATATACCACATACACCTGTGTACAACATAAACATTCAGTATGCGTAATATTACAAACTTATATACTATGCAATATGGATAAAGAAATATCTGGCAATATTTAAATATATTAAAGAAAAAAATTAAATGTTGGGTAAATTATTTAAATCAGCCATAGCGCTCACACTGACGCACACTAACAAGTGTGCGTCAGTGTGAGCGCTATGTCCTTACAGGAAATACGTACAATCGCGCTCACACTGTATGTTCACACTGTCGGTTTTGCTAATCTTATTCCACCTATTACCCATATCCGTAAGTTAAGTCTTGATGATTCTATTTTTCCCAAATTCTTTAAAAAGTCAATAGATTTTCATGTTTCTATATAGACTTTAAAAGAGCAAGTGGCCAATTATAGGCCTATTGCAATTCTCCCAGCCTTAACCAAAAGAATGATAGAATGTATAATAACTTCCTGACCCATTAAGTATCTCTAAAATAATAAGCTAATATCCCGGTGTCAATATTGATTTCAAGCTAAAAAATCTCCATCTGATGCAGTCAATTTTTGTAGTTAATTCACTGGATTGGATGGATTTAGCAAAGGCCTTTGACACTGCAGCTATATCAATATTGTTGGAAAAATTGGAGAGAGTTGTTGTAAAGGGCCAACTCAAATTATTGGAAAGCTATCCCATGGATAGAATGCAATGCACTAAAACAAAGTAATATTCTAGCAAAAACCTTCCCTTGAAATATGGCATTCCACAGGGAAGTATATTAGGATCGACACAATTTTTAATATTTATCAACGACCTGTGTAATTTATTTATAAACTTTTGATGATGACAATTTTATTGACAAAAGGGGAAACTGAATAGGCCTATTATAGTACTCAGGTAGAAATATATTCTATTACAAATTGACTGTATACAAATCAATTGACTGTAAATATTAGTAAAATCAAATTCGTTTCTTTCTCCATCCGGAATATGCACAACCATTAGACATACACAAACTATACATCCATCGCTGCAGGACCTCTCCTGTACGAGCGCCGGCATAGAATCTGTCCCTTCCAAGAACATATTAAATCTTTAACTATGAGAACCCAAAAAAATATTTATTTATTTAAAACACTATGGAATATAACTGACCTTAGTAGAACAAAAATAATATACTACGCTTTGTGCCAGTCTATATTTACATACTGCATTTCCTGTCGGGGTGGAGCTAAGAGCTGCTAAATCACACCTCAATAATTCGAACTAGAACAACTTGCTATACTTTAGAGTGGTAACTTTTCGCGCACATCGTGCGGACTACTAGCTATGCGACGGCTATTATCTCGCCTATCATATTAAAACAACACTCGTGTCTGAAGTACCAGCCCCCAAGGCTTGTTTATAAAAGAATTAACTATATAGTTGGTCAAAGTAAGTTTTTAGACCGACTTCTTGGCAGAGGTGAAAAGTCATAATCTTTCGACTAACACCGAGACTGCTCAGGATGCTTGGGATCGAGCTCAGTCGGCAATCATTGCGGCAGGCAGGCGAGTTCTTGGCCTTTCCAGGGGAGGACGTGTCATCGACAGGGAGACATGGTGGTGGAATGACAAGGTGCAGGAGGTGACTCGTGAAAAGAAGGATGCCTTTAAGAAGTGGCAGCAATCCAACTCTCCTGAAGACAGACTGGAGTACATAGTAGCTAAACGTGCCAGTAAAAGAGCTGTAGCCAGAGCCCGCAGTGAGAGTTTGTCACCATTGTATGATAAACTTGAAACTGTAGAGAGGCAGAAGTTCATTTACAAACTGGCACGTACCCGGGATAAAGCGACGCAAGATATCGCAAAATGTCTTTGCGTCAGAGATTCCCAGGGCACGCTGCTCTGTAGTCATGCCTCTGTGAAGGAGAGGTGGAGAAGTTACTTCCAGGAGTTGCTGAATACTCAGCACCCAAGTAGTCTTCACCACGACCCACCGCCTGACCTCGGATTTATTGCCAAAATAACCCATGACGAAACTCGTAATTGCCTTCGACGCATGAAGAACGGAAAAGCGGTGGGACCTGACGACATTCCGATCGAAGCGTGGAAATCGTTGGGCTCTCTTGGTGTGCTCATGCTTACTGTCCTTTTTAACCATATCTTGAACACTGGAAAGATGCCACACCAGTGGCGGCTTAGCTTCATTACCCCTATTTACAAGGGAAGGGGCAGTGTTCAAGATTGTGGTAGTTATAGGGGCATTAAACTTATGAGTCATACCATGAAGCTCTTCGAGCGCATGATCGACCTCAGGCTCCGCCGCGAGTGTACTATCTCTGAGTCTCAATATGGATTTCAGCCAGGATCGGGCACTATGGACGCCGTTTTCGCCCTCAGAACATTGATGGAGGCATACAGGGAAAAAAGGAGAGCTCTGCATGTGGCCTTTTTAGATCTGCAGAAGGCCTTTGACTGTGTGCCTCGTGAGTGTATCTGGTGGGCGTTGCGATCCAAAGGGATCCCTGAGGCCTATATTGAGATTATCAGAGACATGTACCACAATTCCGCTTCTATGGTTAGGACTGCTGTTGGCGACACTAAACCCTTCCCGATTACAGTAGGGGTTCACCAGGGCTCGGCTCTTAGTCCGTTCTTATTCAATGTGGTGCTCGATACTGTCTCGGCTCACATCCAAGACCAGCCTCCATGGCTGATGATGTATGCCGATGATATAGCACTCATTGATGAGAACCGACTGATGCTGGAGCGTAAAGTGAACCTGTGGAAGGGTACGCTTGAGAACGGCGGTCTTAAACTAAATGTGTCGAAGACCGAGTACATGGCCTGCGGGAGCCCGGACTCGAGCACTATCCTTATAGGTCCTGAACCAGCCGTTAAGTCGGAAAAGTTCAGGTACCTTGGATCCGTTATGCACGAGTCTGGAGGCATCGATCACGATGTCTATAGCCGGATGAGCGCTGCTTGGGCCAAATGGCGGGAGGTCACTGGTGTGGTCTGCGATCGCAGGATACCGCCCAAACTCAAGGGTCTGATATACAAGAGCATCATCCGACCGGTTCTTTTATACGGCAGCGAATGTTGGCCAGCACTATCTCGGCACACTCAGGAGCTTCACGTCACGGAAATGAAGATGCTGAGGTGGATGTGCGGCGTAACGCGGTCTGACCGCATACGCAACACATTCATTCGAGGTAGTCTTGGAGTCCGTGACGTAGCGGATAAGCTCCAAGAGCGTCGCCTGAGATGGTTTGGTCACGTTACGCGCCGGCCTAGGAACTATGTCGGATGCAAGTGCCTTGCTATGTCAGTCCCTGGAGTGAGACCTCTCGGACGTCCAAGGAAGCGCTGGTTGGATGTCGTGAAGCAGGACATGAGAGCCAATGGTCTAACCACCGAGGACGCTAAAGACCGTGCAAAGTGGAGTAGGTTGAGTAGGAAGGCAGACCCTGGCAAAAGCCGGGACTAATGCCAGGAAGAAGAAAGTAAGTTTTTAACATCAAATTTAGCATTTATATAACAGGTTGTGTGTGTAACCTTAACCTGGCGTCCTGAAACGGGGAGTCCTAGTTCAGGCGTCAGTCTCTATTCCATCTAAGCAAATTGTGACACTTATGTTATCTGTACTGAAGATTTTGCTAAATAAATTATTAGTATTATATCCAATTTGGTATAAGTTCATTATTTTAAGACACTATTCCCAATAAGGCACTCGATTCCCCATTTTCCGCCGAATTCTGGAGATATTGCGTGCTGAATGGAACTCAACGCCGCGCTTTGCTAAGTACACACACACACACACACAGACGTTACAATAACCCTATAATACTATTTAATTTATTAAAACTAATATATTATTATTATTAATATATATTTTTAATATTTTATTACAGAAGACGCCGCCGTTCCCGTTCTCGCTCCGAACGACGAAGGGAAAGAAGAGAGCGGGATAAGGACAAGGACGTATCCCGCGAGGGGCGCGAAGGCAGGGATTCCAAACGGAGAAGGCGAGAAAAGGAGAGGGATAGGGAAGGAAGAGAAAGAAGAGATCACAAGGTTAAGCCGGAGGACATCAAGGTTAAAGAGGAGCCACGGGACGGTAAGGAGTTATATCTGATTGTACATACATGCGTGCATACATGCATGCATATAACTGTTGCCAGAAAAGAATAATAAAACAAAAGTTGAAGTTAAAGTTTGAGGCCAGTCGTGGCGCAGCTGCACGAGGTGTGACTGTAAAACCGACTGGTTGTAGGTTCGATCCCCACTCGAGGAGATAAAATATTTACTTAAGTTTATATTTCCATTTCTTCGCTCTGGTGTCGAGGGTAAGCGCGGCGTTGAGTTCTGCCACTCAACACGCAATGCCTCCAGAATTCGACAGAAAGTGGGGAACGGAGTGTCTTAACACTAGGTTTCCTCTGCCTACCCTGCTGTGTGCGGGATACAGCGTGAAACTGATTTATTTGAAGTTAAAAGTTGAATGAAGATGATTGAAGTTCGATTCCCTCTTAATTTTAAAGGAAATAAAATGATTGATTGTAATGAGACATAGACAGTAATTTTTTTACCTTTTTAAAAAAGTTTTTTTTTTATTGATGAAAGTACAATTTAAATTTGTAATCTATTTCAATATATTATTATTGTTTCCCCACAGACTATCCAGACTTCAGCCTGCCGCCGCTCGACGTGCAGATCAAGCAGGAGCCGGAGGACGAGAACAAGTACAACCCTGAAGACGCGAACGGAGATGACTATTATTAAACATATGTTATATATATATATGTGTGTTTTGAACTTCAAATTCATCTCAGTTTAAATTTGAAATATACAAAATATGAATTTCACATTCAACTCTGAGATGTGGATATGAAGAGTTCATATCCATCTTCATATCTTGCTTAAATTAAAAAATATCTATCAAAATCGGTAATTTATTTTAGAATTTTCAAAAATATGTTGTTATAAAAGTTGTGATGAAATTTGAGAAAAGTTGTGATGAGAGTTTGAAACTAACAATGAATTTGATTTTTTTTTATTTTAAATTAAAAAGTATCAAATTCAGTTATTTAATTCAAATATTTCCCACATTTTCTTTGAGAGCTAAATTTGAAATTTACAAAATATGAATTTGATGTAAAATAAAAGAATTTGAAGTTTAAAATTAAATTATATATATGTATGTTCAGATAATGACGAAAATGGCCTTAGTATTAAAAAGTCAATCTTGAAATATTTTATTGATCTACACTTAAACAGGGTAAAGAGTGGGGTAACTCAACGCCGCATACTTTAGTAACATTTAGTATTTGAAAAACCTATACAATATAGGTATACAGTATCAAAATTTCATACTACATATTGTGTTTTTTTTTTATTATTTAAAAATAACCTATACTTTCTTTTTTTTCATATATATATTTATGTATAATAATGTTACGTCACTTACAAATAAAATTATTAATAAATAATAAATTGATTGTTTTATTTATTTATAAAATAATATTCTAATTAAAATTAACAATAATAAAAAATATTTTCTTTTTATAAATAATAATATTTGTTCGTGTGTTTTTAATGAAAATAAATAATATTAAGGCCATTTTTTATGCTATTATAAAATCTAAATCTTTTTTAGAAAAAATACATTTGTTTCATTTTGTTTTGGCAAAGTTATTTAGAAATACTATAATTTAAAAAAATGAGGTCCATAAACCACAACGCAACTATTGACTAAGCAATAATAATATATATTATTAATTATAATAGTTGGTATACATTTATGTATGTTTGTTTGTCCCGTGTTTTCTCGTCACGAGTTAATTTAGATTTAAGAAATATAGCTAATAGTTTTAAATTGTGTTTTTTTTACCTTGCCCTGTATATTAGTTGTTTTCATTATGAAAATTAGATTTTTCTTTTTAAGATAATTAAATATATTAGGACCCTGAATAAGTTGCTGCTGTTTTTCGAAAGATGGCGTTGCGGCACTCTGTGCATGGAATTTCGTACGGTAACGAATCACCAAAGTAGTACTATATGTAACCTCAAATTATAGTAGAATAGTTTTTACTACAGTGTCAACTACATATTTATTTTCCCTTTGTGAAAATATGTACTTTTGTGCCAAATAAAGTGTTTTTGCGGGGAATTTTATTGCACTGCTTTATTCAGAAAAAATCTGCAGCAGAAGCACACAGAATTCTCGTTGAGACAATGCTTTGTCGAATACAACGTGCAGAGACTGGTTTAGGCGCTTCAAAAGTAATGATTTTGACCTTGAAGACAAAGAGCGTTCTGGAGCACCGACAAAATTTGAAGACAAAGAATTGGAGGCATTGCTTGAAGAAGATCCATGTCAGACGTTAGTAGAGCTCGGGAAAACGTTACAAGTAGATGCGTCAACAGTTTCAAAACGTTTAAAAGCGTTAGGAATGATCCAAAAGCAAGGGCATTGGGTGCCGTATGAGTTGAAGCCGAGAGACGTAGAACGACGTTTTCTCATGTGTGAATTGTTGCTTCAACGGCAAAAGAGAAAAGGTTTTCTGCACCGTATCGTCACTGGGGATGAAAAGTGGATTCACTACGACAATCCAAAGCGAAAAAAATCGTGGGGCATGCCGGGTCACGCATCAACATCGTCGCCAAAACCAAATATCCATGGTTCTAAGCTTCTTCTCTGCATTTGGTGGGATCAGCAGGGCGTAATTTATTATGAGCTGCTTAAACCTAATGAAACTATCACGGGAGCTCGCTATCGACTTCAGTTGATGCGTTTGAGTCGCGCTCTGAAAGAAAAGCGGCCACTATACGAGCAGAGACACGACAAAGTGATTTTATTACATGATAATGCTCGGCCACATGTGGCAAAACCAGTCAAAACTTACCTGGAAACACTTCAATGGGAAGTTCTACCCCACCCGCCGTATTCACCGGACATAGCCCCCTCCGATTACCACTTGTTTCGGTCGATGGCGCACGGTTTAAGCGAGCAGCGCTTCCATTCTTTTGAAGAAGCCGAAAAATGGCTTGACTCCTGGATTGCCTCGAAAGATGAGTCGTTTTTCCGACGGGGGATTCAATTGCTACCAGAGAGATGGCAGAAAGTGGTCTCTAATGATGGGCAATACTTTGAGTAATGTCATTGTAAGCATTATATTTTAAATTATTTAAAAAAAAAAATCAGCGATAACTTATTCAAGGACCTAATAATAAAAAATAAGAAAGCTTACTTATTTTTCCTGTTTATAAAACATAAAATATTACTGTCAAAAAATCTCTTGAATATCACAATAAACGAGAAGTTATAACACTAAAATTATTTATAAAAATTGAATGTGAGACGTGACGTCACGTCTCCCGCCGGCAATACAATTAATAATATGAACATCATGAAACTTTTTATTGATGCAGTGGAAAAGTATGAATATAAACGGGATGGTTGAGGGTTCTATTCCCGTAAGAATCTTTTTATGTAAAAAAAGATGTACCTCTTCGTCCAATAGTCAGCCTAATCGATCGCCGACGTATAAACTGGTCCAACATGTCGCGAAACTATTTTCTCCACACAACAATAATTTTGCAAGCGGAGTGAAAGATCTTAAGCTAGCTAACAGTGAAGCCATGGTCAGTTTTGATGTCCAGTTGCTGTTCACCATTATACCCAGGATTGTCGTTGAAGCTAAAGGATAACTTTACTTTGCAGAGATGGCTCTTAGCTCTGCTCTCTCTACCTAGGATATATAAGCGGTACGTAGGTGACACTTACAATTTTACCTACAGACAATATTTATATATTCCTCTACCACCTCAATTCTATTAATGAAAATATTCAATTCATAATAGAGTTACAGACTAATAATTCTTTAGTTTTCTTTGATGTGTTAGTCATAAGAAATCCCAATGGCACAGTAGAGGAAACCCACGCACACCAATAGATACCTCAATGGCGTATCTCACCACCTACACACCCTACACAGTTATCTACCGTTGGCAAATCTTTGTTTCAGACCCACCACCTCTGCGACGCTGAACACCTAGGAGACGAACTTCGCCAGGAGAAGAACTTATCCGATATCAAGAATGGGCATGCATCGAAGTCAGCTGTGTGAGCACACTGTGGATAAACCTAGTCATTACATCGGGTTTGTTAAATTCCAAATCTTCGCTAAGGAAAACAGATATATTCCCATAATTCCGCGAGGCTATTGAAAAACGAAAAACATCCTAATATCAATATTTAAATCATTGAAATTAAAAAAGAACATATACATTTTAAAAAATGTAATAAAAATTGTTTAATATTACAGTAATGAGGTAAATATTTTTCAATAAAATACATTTATAATAACGTATAAAATATTTATTAAACACATGAAAATTAAATATTAATTAATATTATATTAGTTAGAAATATATATACACTATATTACTGCGAGTCCCTTGTGGCCCAGGCTCACCGGCGTGCGATTAAATGCTACGGTTGTGGGTTCGACTCCCAAGTCAAACTAATCTCAGGAACTATTGGTTCCAATTGAATAATTATTTTTGTGTTGTCCGTCCGAGGAAGGCTGTAACAGACTATACGTGATGTTAATATATTTGAAGTAGGCCGCTGTGCGCGCCGTCAGCTGCGCTCTCACCAAGTGCGGGAGACGAGACGAGTAGTTATTTCCACTTGACCACGCGGAGACAAGTAAAAGTTACGAATTTAAATTATCAATGTAAAAAAATTGTAATAAATCACTATTTTTTTTCTTTCTTCCCGTTTTTTAGTAGTAATAATATGAAATAACTTACTTAAGGCACAGGTTTATAATAAAAAAGGAAAAAAACTAATTCTATAATACTAATATATAAAATACAATTTTTTTAACATAAAACTGAAAGTGATATAACTCAATAATTTGGAAATTTGTCAGTGATCAGTTATCACTATTTGCAGCGGGATACAGCGAGACGCTCGTCTTTTATTTTTATATTCTTCGAATATATTTTTTATTACAGCATTTTATCAAAATAAGTAATTAAATAATGTGTTATATATCACTTTCATTTTAAATTTACAATATATTATTAACACTTATAACATTACACCTAAGAATATTAACAACATAAATTAATGGCAGTCTACAACATAATAATTTTAGCTTAACTTAAAATAATAAAAAAAAACAGAAAAATGACAAAATCATTATGCAAAAAAATAAAAGTAATAATTTAATATTATATTTTAAATAATAAAATCAAAAAGCCATAGTCTCACAGTAAGATCTATAAATGTAAATGCGACGGTTGTGGGTTCAATTTCCAAACGGACAAAGCGCGGCGCTGAGCTCCGCCACTTAACACGCAATATCCCAAATGCAGAAAGTGGAGCACGAAGTATTTCAACACTTCTTTGCCTGCTCCGGTACATGTGGGATACAGCGTGAACCAAAAATAAATAAATCTTTAGTAACATGTAATATATTAACAGTTTTCGTTTAAATAACTATTTTTGAAGTATCAAAAATATAAATTAGTCTGTTTGTTGAACTGTATTGTAATTACGTTTTATAACATACAATTAAACAAACAAACAGTTTCATTCAAATCAGTGACTAAAATAGATTATACAGCATGTTTGAAACATCAAAAGAATTTCTTATTTACTCTTATGAACTCCTCTTATTGAGATAATAATAACATTATTATGAAAGTGATGAAATTATTATGCTTTTCCATTATAAATAAAATCTAATAATTAATAAAATATAAATAACTGAATAACTCGTATTATAAAATGACTTTAATAGCAGAAATGCTATTTATTAATGAATGACTTGGTAAAAAAATATTATGAAAAACCTAATAAAACCAAAACTTGAACTAATAAATTCGTAATAATTATGCAAAATGTCTTTTTTTAATAATAATATATGAATAAAAAAATATCAATTATGGACAGTTAAAAGTCAAGTTATTTTACAGTTTTGTTCATCGCCTTTTTGTACTTTAACTTCATCTCCCTAAAAAAATCATGACTTTTTATTAAAAATAACGATGAAATACCAAAAAAAATATTTTTTGTTTTTAGCTGAAAGTCCAAGCACTGTGTACCAGGGGCTCGATGCCAGAGCAAGCAAATAAAAACATTAATTATTTAATCTCCCCAAGCGGGAGCCGCACCGCGCGCCTGCGCCACGACGCTCTCTTGTTTTTAATATGATTGCAGGCGTAACTAAACGCTACACTCTTTCAAACTAATCTTGGATATCAATTAGGAACAAGCATTTGGAATATAATAAGAGATGAAATATTTACTTAAATTTATATTTCCATTTCTTCGCTCTGGTGTCGAGGTTAAGCGCGGCGTTGAGTTCTGCCACTCAACACGCAATGCCTCCAGAATTCGGCAGAAAGTGGGGAACGGAGTGTCTTAACACTAGGTTCCCTCTGCCTACCCTGCTGTGTGCGGGATACAGCGTGAAGCTATTTTTTTCATTTGGAATACAATAACTCCCTCGAATGGGCATCGAACCCACATGCATATTTTTACATAAATACAATTAAAATTTTTATTTTTACATATTTAAATGGAAGTGCGAATTTAAACAACATTGTATTTAATTTTTTATATTGAATTTTACTATTTTCTTAACCTAAATTTGCGAATAACTCCTGAGATATTGGTAAGATTTCAATACTAAGAGCCGTCGTGGCACAGGGCACAACCGCACAAGCGTGCGACTGTAATCGCGACGGTTGTGGGTTCGATTCCTACGGGGGAGAATGAAATATACAATATTTTCATTTCCTCGCTTTGGTAATACGACAAAGCGCGGCTCAAAGCCGCGTTCTGCCACTCTACGCGCAATATCTCAAAAATTGGCCGAAAAGTAGAGAATGGAGTGCCTTACTATTAGCTTCTGTCTACCCTGCTATGCGGTCGGTATGTTGACAATATATACAATACTTACTGTAGATGTGTCTTTATCACTCAAATGAGGCATCGGTTTTCTTAAAAACTTTGAAAAAGCACCGCGTTTTTCTTTATTTTTGTTTTGATTCTCTGACGACTGAAACAGAATATATTAAATTTAAAAATCAAAGATATTAGTTTAGTTCACAAAATATATATATAAAAAATTGTTTTAATAACAAAACAAATAGACACTACACTACTACACCCTATAAAAGTTTAGGATAAAGTTAGCGTTACGAGACTGTGGTGAGTGGTGAACGGCACCACTAAACACTAACTCTCCGAATTCGAGACGTTGTAATTATCTAGGAAAGGGAAATGATTTTTCTTTCCGGGTGTCGCAATGGGACAGTGTCTTAATGTAAGAACGACAGTTGTGGGTTTGATTCCTACTCCGTGAACAGAATTATTTTCCTTTTCCTTGTTCTAGTATTGAACACGCGACGTCTCGACATCGGGCGGTGCGCGGGCAATGGAATATCTTAACACCAGGTTCCCTCTAGTTTACATACCTCTTCTTTTGTTACTTCATTGCTTATTATACATTCATTGGTATTTCCTTCTACAATTGTATTAATTGCTTCCGTTTCTTCAATTTTATTCACATTTACTGTATTACCTGAAAATAATATTAAAAAACATAATTATCGAGGACAGTCGTGGCGCAGCGGCACGAAGTGTGACTGGAAAACCGATTGGTTGTGGGTTCGATCCCCACTCGAGGAGATGAAATATTTAATTAAATTTATATTTCCATTTCTTCGTTCTGGTGTCGAGGTTAAACGCGGCGTTGAGTTCTGCCACTCAACATGCAATGCCTCCAGAATTCGGCAGAAAGTGGGGAACGGAGTGTCTTAACACTAGGTTCCCTCTGCCTACCCTGCTATGCTGTGCTGTGCGGGATACTGCGTGAAGCTGATTTGATAATTAATTTCACACAATCTCGCGTACAGCAGGTAGACAGACGAAAACGGAACATATCGTTAAGACACTGTTCCCGAACGACCAAATTTTCGAGACATTGCATGTTGAGTGGTGGTTTATTAGGATTGAATTAAGATCAACAATAGAAGAAGATAAAGAAAAGAATGACAGAAAACAGGAGAGAAGAAGAACGGAGAAATAAAATACTCACTAATTTCTGTAGGCTGTGTGTTTTGCGAAGGAACTTTTTGTCCGCTTATAATACGTTTGATTTCTTCCGCTCTTTCCATATATCTAGAAAAATAAATGAATCGTTAAAAAAAAATCAAAATACGCTTTTTACAACAGAATACAATAGTAAGACGAATGTAATGAGCACTCTCCACGTACTCCATATGTTTACTATTAGACATCCAAGGTTGATTCATCTTCCAATTCTATCATCAGACCAGCTAGAAGGAACCATAATATTGTATTGTTTAATGATTTTTGTTTGTTGTATCGGCGGGAAATGGAGAACGAAGTGTTTTAACGCTGTATCCCGCACAGCACAGCACAGCACAGCAGGGTAGGCAGAGGGAACCTAGTGTTAAGACACTCCGTTCCTCACATTTCGCCTAATTTTTCGAGGCATTGCTTGTTGAGTGGCGGAGCTCAACCCCGGGATTTTGCCTTGGTACCAGAGCGAAGAATTTAAAATAATAATAGATAACAATGCGCGTTTCAGTCACACAGTAGTGGTCCCGGGCGGACCTGGCGAGCTTGTCGGAGAGCGCGCCGCGGCGCACGGCGTCGGCCTCGGCGCGCGCGGCCGGCACCAGGTAGCGCAGGCTGGCGCCGTACGCGCGCAGCGCCGCCGCGAGCTGCCCCGACACGTCCAGCTCTATCGCGCGCTTGATCAGCACCACGGCCTGGACAGATTACAAAATCACACACGTAAACAGGAGGAATTAAGAAAATACTTCGTTTAGGCATTATTTTTTTTGTCCTACCGATAGCGCAGAGTAGGCAAAGAGAACATAGTGTTGCCACGCACCGCAATTTTTTGAGACATTTCGTATTAAGTGACGAAACTTAAGCATTGAGTTTCGTCACTTAACGCACATTGTTTTTGTGTTCTTTGCATTTAATCTTTTTACCAGAACTATAAATTAATTCGTTCCCCCAAACGCTAATCGAATTTAATACAACATGATAAAATGAAAAAAATTAAAAAAAAAATCTTAACAAATATAACAATAAATAAAAAAAAATCTTTCAATCAAAATAAAACATCTCTATATACATTTTATTTTTAATATATGTGCTTTGTATATTCAATTATTACATCCTATATATAGGTGAAAGTGTCAGCACCACATTAAATGGAACCACAGTTTTAATTACATTATAAAAGTCTAATACAATAAAAAAAATCCCCAAAAATTAAAAAGTATTTTAGTTTAAGTTTGCACTTTTTAAAAATATGTTTTGTATAATCAATTATTTACATTTCCGCGTGCCGATAACGAGACAAAGCGCCGGATTAAGCTCCGCCACACGAAGGATGTGTCTCAAAAATTGTGCGATGTACGGAGAATAGTGTCTTAACACTAGATTCTCTATCTACCCAGCTATATGCGAGATACAGAGTGAAACTGAATATTGGTAATATAATTACTGAAAAAAAATGTATTTGTACACACATCAAATAATTTTTATAATGCAATTCACATATCGCATATGCTTATTGGAATACTGACTTAACTCGAAAAAGACGATTTTTGGGAAATAGCAAAAGAAGATCGCGCCATGAGGTCTTATTCTCGTTGTTGATGATTTTTATGCAAACTGATTATTAATTGATTATGAATGCTGGTTTTTTTTATAGGATGGTAAGCTATTGATGAGATCTCAATAAAAATAATAACAGAAACAAATTCTATCTCTTTTAAAAACATGTTATGAAAAGTATGTTTCAAGTTAAGTCATTGTTTTATAAATGTGAAGAAAATATTTTACAATACAAATGTACCATTACTTTTTAAGTCTGTTTCAGTTTAAATAATTCATTAATTATATTAACAAATTTAGTATTTAGTCTGTACATGATTACTTGAAGAGAACAAATTTAAAGATTAGCTCTGTTTATTCACGTTAGCAAACCGTGAATAAATTATATATTGGTATTTTTTTATTAATAAAAAGACATAAATATTATATAATTATCAATTTATTGCAACACCCATTCACATAATATAAATATAATAAAAAATATAATAATATAGTAGTAGATAAAAATATAATAATAAATTTAAGTTATCAGTCTTATGGAGCAGAAAAAATTGCTATTAAAAAACAAAAACTTCTAATTTACTTAAAAAAATAAACCCTTTTCGGTGCTCTAACAAAATATCACATTAAATAACGTCATACTAAATTTTAGTTAAATTTAAATAATCATAATATAAAAACTTATGCAAATATAATTAAACTTAAAACATGTTCTTTCTTAACCAACTCGGTATATGTTTAATGATCATTCAAAGTAAAGTACGTTCTGAAATAATAGACGCATAAGACTCGGATGAAAATTGAAATTGTGAATATTTGTTTTTTAATAACAGTTCTTTCAGATCTTTCTTTTTCTCTCCACTCAGCTGTTGCCGCTGTGTGTAAATGTTTTTTGGTACAATTTCACACAGAGGAAGCATTTCTCTCCTTTTGTTTGTGACCCATACTTCCAGGTCCTCGCTATTGTTGTATTTATAAGAAGTTTTGACGAAAAATGAGAAAGTGGTATCTGTGCACACTCTTATTACCTTTAATTCATTCCATACAATCGTTGTGTCGTTTTTAGTTTGATTAAAAATAAAACCCCAATCTTCTTGTAGTGGTTTTGAATCTAAAAGTGATTCGAATGAAGGTTCATGTACAAAAAATACCTTGCCAGTCTTCTTAGCGTTTTTAATTACAGCTATGTATTGATGAGAGGAATATATTGGACCAGATTTTAAATTTTTTTACTTCTTTTTCAATGTGGCTATGAATGTTGTCACCCTCGTTTTGAGTATGAACTTTAAGAAAGAAATTGTGAGTAAGACAACGGCGGTTGATGATATTGCAAATGCCATACGACATGTCAATTTAAACTTAAGCATTATTAGTACCTAGAGCAAATCATGTGATCTGTCGATAAATCGTAGCAAGTCTCAGTTGTGCATCCTCGCTAACACAAAGCAACTCTCCAAAATTGACTACTCCAACTCCAACTCGGAAGGAAGCAGTTCCTGATTGATGATTGCAAGATGGAGTTTGGTACTTGTGTGAGGAATCTGGGTATCAGGATGGATAGTTCTTTGACATGGGTTCCTCAAATAGCGGAGTTAAGTCGAAAAGCTTTTGCTGCTATTGGGAGGGTAAAAAGATGGAAAAATTTATTGCCGCTTAAAACCAAAATAACGTTAGCTCAATCTCTTCTTTTTCCCATTCTGGATTATGCAGATTCCTGTTACCTAGATTTGTCACAGCAATTACTAAACAAGCTCGAACGTCTCCAAAATGTAATAATTATGTTCATTTTCGGATTGAGGAAGTATGACCATATTACTCAATATCGTGTTCAACTTAAGTGGTTGACCATCAAACATCGACGCAATTATCATGCACTTATCCTTTTATACTCTATCTTGTATATGCCTTTTACTCCTTCATACCTCAAACAAAGATTTACTTTCCTGGGCTCCCACTCTCAGTCCCTCAATCTCCGTTCAAGATATGACAACGTATTGGAGGTTCCATTATGTCGCACCAAGTGCTACAGTGAATCATTCACCGTAAAAACGGTGAAATTATGGAATGATCTACCCCGGTTCATCAGGCAGTCGACATCACTTAATATCTTTAAGCGTCGTCTTAAAGAGTATTACCTATCGCTGTAGTTATTGTATCTGTTTTGGGCATATATGTAAGTTTATAAATGTATCTCTATATAAATATGTATATATATGATATCTATGTATGTATTTATGTATGTATGTATGTATCTATGTATTTATATACGAATAGTGTATGTATACTTGTTTTTATTTATTTATTTATTTTTTTATGATATAATAAATAACAAAAATATATTTATGCTAAGTTATCTACCAACAATGTTCTCTTAATATTAGTTTACATAAATAAAAGGTTGCCTGTAAGAGATCACTTATAGTGATAAGGCCGCCTTTGCACTGTGCTAAAATTACTAAGTTTATTGAATTTATATGTTATCTCTGTGCAATAAAGTGTTTTTGATTTGATTTGAGTGATAGATTTTATATTTAGATCAGTAACTGCATACAGGTAAAGTGCTACTATAAATTTATTTTTATTTTGACCGGCACAGTTGTCAGAATAAAGAATTAAATTACATCCATTATTGTTTGACTCCTCTGATAGCTTCTCAAAAATTTTCAGCAAGCAAGATCCGATTTCGTTCGCCCCGCGGTTAGCATCCGTCTCGTTCCAGAAGAAGCAGTGCACATCATCATAAGTCTTTAATTTGGCCGTCAACCTTTATGTTTAAAATCGTTAGTGTGAAATTATAACTATTTAACTTTGATTTATAATAGAATCCCGAGCTATCTCCCCTAGGAGATAGCAGAACAGTTTGCAGATCAAATACAATAACTTTATTATCATCATCTATTCTACAGCGATCATCGTATTTTTCTTGGCGGCTAATGTTTTTTTCCTCTAAATGGGCGTCGTACGTTTCTTTGAGGATCCATTCTTGGTATCGTGTCTATGAACTGTTTGATATCAGTTAGAAGTTGTTCATCAACCCTTATATGGTTGCTGTGCTGTCCTCTCAGGCCTTGTCCTAGAATTCCGTGTTCATTTACTTTACTTCTAACAGTACGTATAACGCGATCAGAAATATCTAAGGTCGGTCTATCCTGGTCGGTTTCCAGGAGGCGCGGGTTCGAGTCCCGCTGCGTCAAAATTTTTATACGTTTTCTAAATAAGTATAATATCTAAGGTTTTTATTATATAAAAAACGTTTTACATATTCGTACCGTTTTCTCTTCCACTAAGAAATAAAATGCTTGATTGCAATTTCTTGTGTTACGACCATTCGTATATTTATATTTTGGAGCTATATTGGTCGTGCAAGACATAATAAATGATCTTTGAGCATCAACTTGTCCGAGATTCCAATATACATCAAAAATGATTTATCTTTGATCTTTAGTAATATTTTCCCAACATTTGTGCCTACATTTTACACCACATGGTGGTTAAACAGAACGAGGTTTGATCTCTTTATTTGTTTTGCTAATATATGATTTACCAGCATTTCTAAGAATGTTAGCTCTATTCTGTTTCCAGCTTTTTTCGTTCCGTTTACGATTCCTTCCCTTCTTCTTTTCTTTTGTTGTTGAAGGTTCATTACTGCTCTTCTGTTCCGATTGTTTTTGGACTATATTATCCTGTGCTTTGTTCTGTTCATCACTAGAGTCTGTGTCGGAGCTATCACTGGTGGACCTTGAAGATATTGAGGATGAAGAAGACTTAGAAGATGAAGAATGATGATATTGAACGACTTGGATATACTGGTATTTGCCTTTGCTTTTTTGACGGAACTTTGTATGTTGGATCTTGATCACTTAAATCGACATCGCTAATTTCAAAATTTGAATATCTCTCATCAGTGCAATCAACATTACTGACTGAAGCCGTTTCCAAAGTTTGAAAATATTCCTCTACGTTTGAATAACGTTGCGTTTTTCGGGCGTGTTTGTTACATCAGCTAAAATCTTTAAAAAAATGTATTTTTACCAACAATAAAACAAAGAAGAAGAAAAGCTAGTTTATAAAGTTATAGTTAGTTGTTACCTGCATTTGAGTCGATGGATGGTAAAATTTTATTTGTCAACATAAGATTAAGCAATTTAATGCAACTTACTTTTAAATTTAGTCGTAAACACACTCAATAACAATTGGGTCTTCGTTCAATAAAATAAAAATAACTAAAATATTAGACACAAACTGGCGTGAGTCGTTATTCAAAATACAATGAGTAATCTCACAAGAGTGAAAGAGACGCATATATCACTGAGGTGGCAACGATGTGTAACTTCAACGTATTTTAAATAGTAGACGGTAGATAGATGTCCTTTCTATTCAGGTGTCACTGTAATGAAGATTGTGCCCGATTGTGTAAAGTGGCGGTAGTGTGCCGTGTTTTCTCCAGAGGAGAAAACACGGCACACTACCATATAAAAGAGCAAACGACACTTTCATATAAAAGAGCAAACGACACGTCACTCGTGTACATTCTAAGATATTATCGGGAAAATTTGTTATTAGAATTAGTATTAAAGTTATTGTAATTATAAATACAATTATAGTGTGTGTATAAAATATTTCATAATAATTACAAAAGCTGGATTGTGTGTAATATTTTTATACAAAAAAATAAATCAGCTTCACGCTGTATCCCGCACACAGCAGGGTAGGCAGAGAGAACCTAGTGTTAAGACACTATGTTCCCCACTTTCTGCCAAATTCTGGAGGCATTGCGTGTTGAGTGGCAGAACTCAACGCCGCACTTAACCTCGACACCAGAGCGAAGAAATAGAAATATAAATTTAAGTAAATATTTCAACAAGGGATAGACTATCAAGAGGCGCTGAACCCCTTCTTCGCAACGAACAGGCGGGCTTCTGCCCCAACCGTTCGTGCATAGATCAAATTAACAGCCTTCGCATTATACTCGAACAGGCATCAGAATGGCAGAGAGAGCTATACCTAACCTTTGTCGATTCCGAAAAAGCCTTTGACACGTTGAGGTGGTCTAGCTTATGGTCTCGCCTGTTCGCCATCGGTGTCCCGTCAAAAATCGTACATTTACTTCAAGACTTATACAAGAATTGCTCTTGCAAAGTTTTGCACGATGGTTTTCTTTCCGAAGAGATAACTATGCACGCCGGTGTCCGGCAAGGTTGCCTCCTCTCACCTCTCCTCTTTATGATTGCATTGGACGATGTTATGCGTAATGTGTGTAAAAAGGGGCGCTGTGGAATAGAATGGGGAATAAGCGATGTCTTGGAAGACCTGGACTATGCTGATGACATATGCCTACTTAGCCATACTCGCGCCGATATGCAGTCAAAGCTTGAAGATCTTAAGTTAGAGGCAACTAAAATAGGGCTCAAAATTAACACCCGGAAGACCCAAGAGATGAGATCTGGAGTGAAGAACTCAACACCACTGCAAATAAACACAGATATTGTGGAACAAATTCCCAAATTCACATACCTCGGTAGCGTCGTGTCAGAAACAGGAGGTACAGAACAAGACATCTCTTCACGAATTGCTAAGGCCCGAGCGACTTTCGCGCAGCTACGACCCATCTGGCAGTCACGTAAATTAACCCGTAGAGTTAAACTCAGGATTTTTGGGTCTAATATAAAGTCAGTGCTGCTTTATGGGTGCGAAACGTGGAAGGTGAGCAAGACTGTGTCGCACCAGCTTCAAGATTTCGTTAACCGGTGTCTTCGCCAAATTCTTGGTGTCCACTGGCCGGAACAAATTTAGATTGCTAACCTTCGTGAACTTTGCCGAGAATCACCGATCGACCAGCAAATCAAACGCCGCAAGTGGAGCTGGATTGGGCACACGCTGCGCCGAGGTCCGGACCATATCCCGAAACAAGCTATGGACTGGAATCCTCAAGGAAAGCGCAGACGTGGCCGTCCCAAGCAAACTTGGCGACGCTCAGTTTTAGACGAGGCGAAGAAGATTGGCAAGACATGGAGCGAAATTAAACGAGAAGCGAAAGATCGTGCAATATGGCGAAACTCTGTGGATGTCCCAACTTGGGGACATAGGAATATAAAGAAGAAGAAATATTTCATCTCCTCGAGTGGGGATCGAACCCACAACCAGTCGGTTTTACAGTCACACCTCGTGCCGCTGCGCTACGACTGGCCTCTATTTATACAAAATTTGAATATTTATTTATATTTATTGAATTATAAAAATTAAAACACGTACCTTCTCATAATTCTCCTTGGAGGGCATATGCTCCAAGTCCAAGTACTCATGCTCGAAGAACTCTTCATAAGAGATCCTTTGATCAGGGTCGTGTCTTAGAAGACGCGTGAGGAGGTCCAAACATCCGGGGGATATTGAACTCCTTGGTGGTATCTATAGGCAGGAGCGGATAGTGGATAGATTTCAAAAAAATAATTAACAAAATATTGAGTTATTAGAAATAGAATTTTTTAAAATTTGGCTACTGTGTAGATATAAAATGTATAAAATTTAAAGATGGTTTTCAAATATAAGTAGTTAGCATATTTAGTTGTGTATGTACGCACCTGTATCGGCGCCTGCTTCTGTATCTTGGCGACCAGCTCGGTGAGGGTGGCGGACGAGTACGGCGCCCGACCGAACAGGCACTCGTACATGATCACACCTGCGGACCAGACACACACATGCCTACATTATCAAAATATTTAATTTATATTTACCTAAAAAATATATATTTTAGTTGGACATATACAAGTAAGTAAGTTACGCGCTTTATCCCGCATATGGCAGGTGGGCGCAGAAAGATCACACTCACTCACACACAAACTTGAAGCTCTATTTCCTCGTAATTAATTTAATATTAAAAAAATAAATAAAAACCGGTCACTAACCCTAGTGTCTCAGTGTCGTCACTCACCAACACTCCACAGATCCACTCGCGCGTCGTAATCGCCTATCATCATTTCGGGCGCCATGTACAAGGGGGAGCCTCTGACACTCTTCATCGTGTCCTCAGATAGATACTGTGCGAAACTATAATATTATAATATAAAAAAAATATCTTAAATACATTGTACAATATATAAACTACTATACTCTGGGTACAAAGAGAGGAACGAACGTCTTATGTCTAGGAGCTCTAGTCATCAGACAAAACACAGCGTTATGTTGAACCAAGACGCGATGTTTCCAAAATTGTGCGGTGCGTGGGGAACGTAGTGTCTTAACAAGAGGTTCCTTCTGACCCTATTATAAGCGCACAGCACGATTTATAATAGGTACACAGTAAAATAATACATCACTAAAATGATCGTTTCCAGACAACCAAAAGGGTCTATTGTTCAGTGCGGGCATGGCCTTATGTTATATGTGTATATTTTTCACGCTATATCCCGCATAGCAGGAAAAGAGGAACCTATTGATAAGACACTTGGTTGTTCACGCACCGCAAGGAGAGGGAAAATAAAAATAATTGATGCCACCCGGGTCCCGTCGGTCGGCATAAGGCTCATCGCGTTTGTAAATATTAATAAAAATGTTATTCAGACATTAAAGATAAGAGAAAAATTGCAGTTTCACGCTTTTTGCCATTTCTACAGGTGCGGTGTAGGCGGAGAGAAAATACAGTAAAGGCACCCGCGTTATCACCATTCTCCGCTCGATTTACATATACGAGTACTTACATGTCGAGTTTCGCACTTAACGACGAGTTTTGTTTTCCCCTTGAGTGGGAATCGAAACCCAAACCCGCACGCAGATAGCGTTTACAATCAGACCCAATAGCCTTAATTTATATTCACAAAACTATAATTATAAAACTAGGGAACGGAGTTTCTCAACAATGTTCACTCTGCCCGCCTTGTTATATGCGGTGTACGGCGTGAAGCTTAAAAAAAAACAAAACTAGAACAAAAAAAGTGGAAACTTACCCAAAATCGGCAACTTTAAGCATATATTTTCCGTCTGAGCCTTTGTGTAGCAACAGATTGTGCGGCTTCAGGTCCATGTGGACCACTCCTGCATCATTGTAGAGTTGAATAGATAGCGTCGTTTTTTTTTGCATTTTTGAATGGTATAAAAATGTACGTGAGAAAAAAACAAAGAAAAACAGATTAAGTAAGTTTACACTCTAAGCTGACGATATGCTATAATTTATAGAGCTTTATATACTAAAAGATACAAATGCCACGAAACAATAAAGACAAAAGATTTATAGAATATTATGTATAGTAAGTAAAAAATTTTAACGCCGGAACACGACGCCGCACGGCGTCTCTTTGCTCACGGAAGCGAGCAAATAAAAAAGAATAATAATTCAATCGGTTTCAAATGGTGTATATCGAATCAGCTATCAAGTTTTCAGTGATGCGTTGTAATATTTCACGCTGTATCCCTCATATAACAGGTTAGAAAGAGGGAACATAATGGTAACATACTCCGTTCCTTACGCACCGCCCAATTTTAGACCCATTGCGTGTTGAGAGACCGTGTTGTTACCCAAGTAAGGAAATAAAAATTACTTATTTAGAAAACGTATAAAATTTGAACGTAGCGGGACTCGAACCCGCGCCTCCTGGAAATCGACCAGGCGCACCACTTAGCGTATTGCTTAGTTAGCTACGTACGTAGCTATGTTCAATTTTTTATACGTTTTCTAAATAAGTATTTTTCTTTCCCAAGTGTGGAATAATACTTTAAAAATGTAAAAAAAAAAATTAATTCCCCCTAGTGGTAATCGAACCCACAACCTTCTCGGCCTTGTCTTTTATCTCCCACAGATAAGCATGAAAGACACTCCATTGTTAGACAAAAAACAAATAAATTGCTTCTTAAACAAAAAAATGGTAACATAAGTAATAAAATAATACATTAATCATTAAAATTACCTTTTTCTCGAAGAAATTTTAGAGCAGAAGCCAATTGTTGTAGAAAATACAGCACCTTATATTGAAAAAATAAAAATAAATGATAAACAGACACCACCACTACGTTTGTACAAATCTTTTTTTTATTACTTAAAATAAAAATAAAAAAAACACTTACTTGTTTCTCCGGCACTCTGCCATATTTGTGTATATATTTGGATAAATCACCGCCGCAACAATATTCCATTACAATATAAATATTTCTGTAAAAAAAATTCAAATTATAATTTTTTAAATCTTTTTTTTATTTTTTTTAACTATACATATCAGGGCAGCAAAGGGAACCTAATGTTAAAACACTCCGTTCCCCAAACACCAGCGAAATCTTGAGGTATTGCGTGGTGGTTTGCTATGCTTCCCCTTGTTACCGGTATGTCTGACCTTGTAAATATCAGAGGAAAGAAATGAAAACAATTTTAATATAATCATTCCCTGAATAGGAATCGAACTCACGACCATCATGTGTGTGAACAGACACTGTGCCACCGACCGCATGATGTAATATGGCCTCTAGCCTTTGGCTGTATATGTTATATCTAACAAAGAAAGAATTATTCAATTGCAACAAGTAAATCGTCAGATTAGCTCACTTAACCAAATAATATTAGTAAACATTATTTAGTAATTCTTTGAAGCTGATGAAATATTTAATAATAAAAATAAATATTTCATTTTTCAGGCCAGTCGTGGCTCAGCGGCACGAGGTGTGACTGTAAAACTGACTGGTTGTGGGTTCGATCCCCACTCGAGGAGATGAGATATTTACTTAAATTTATATTTCCATTTCTTCGCTATGGTATCGAGGTTAAGCGCGGCGTTGAGTTTTGCCACTCAACACGCAATGCCTCCAGAATCCGGCAGAAAGTGGGGAACGGAGTGTCTTAACACCAGGTTCCCTCTGCCTACCCTGCTGTGTGCGGGATACAGCGTGACGCTGATTTTTATTTCATTTTTTCGAGTGGGAATCGAACCCACCACCGTTGCGTATACGTAGTCGTAGGCTTGTGTCCCAAATAATAATACATAATATAAACTAATTAAAACAAGTGGGATCAAACCCACAACCGTAATAAAGGCCTTGTAGATGATATATGTTTTCTTTAAAAACACAAAAAATAACTTATTCACCTGTCATCCCAAGTGAAGTGCTTCATGTGTACAATGTGAGGATGGGTCAGCGTTTTTAATAATCTTATCTCAGTCACTAAATTATCTATAGCGGAGCCGGAGTGCTTGATCCTACATTTGTCTACACATTTTACCGACACTATTGAACGAGCTCCAACCTGAAAATAATATATAAAAATAATTATATTTCTTATCTGTACTAATATTATATTATAGAAGGTTATGTTATAGGGGGGTCCACAATGGAAGGCTCGCCCGCAGCAACACCTGCCAGCCCTTATGAGGGCAGCAACGTTCCATCCGCCACGTGCACCTCGAGAGAGCGCCCTGATAGGGCGTCCCCCGACGGCCACAGGCGACGCGCACAATGTCCAGAACGGCGGGAGGTGGGGGACGGAGCTACAAATAGCTACGTGGAATATAAGAGGAAGGATGTATGTTCTAGGTAGTGTTAGAGGGAATGAAAAATTGATAATATGTGTTGATTTGAATGGATGGGTCAGAGCTACACGAATCGGTGACAAGAGTGAATGAAACTGGAAAGCTTATACTAGAAATTTGGAAGGAAAGGAATTTGTTTGTGGCAAATATTGTTTTTGACCACAAAAAAATTCACATGTATACATGGGAGTGAAGTGGAGGTATGATTCTGTACTGGGAACAGACTACTTGTTTGGACACAACAACAACAAACAAACAAATAAGTGATGTCAGAATGGCAATAAATATTTATGATGGAAAAGTGAGCGGCAAGAGAAGTAGGGGGAGACTATGTTTGACTTTCGAAAACAAAGTATGAAAGGTACTGGAGGAAGAGTATGTAGTTAATAGAGAATGGACGCTAGGGATACAGTGTGAAGCTAAGTAAGTAAGTACTTATAACATAAAGAAGAAGACTTTGTCTTGTTGAAAATTCTAATCTCAAAAAGTGCTGGCACAAATAAAAAAAAAAATCATTTGAGCATATTGAGGCTTATTACTAACATTTTTAAATGTAATTTCACACCTAAGAAAAAAAACTTAATGTAAATAATAACAATGTTCTAAGTAAATATTTCATATTGAGGCTGTTGTGTGGAAATTGTTATATTTAAAGTATATATTGGTCTTTATTCCCAAAGAACAGAGTGGAATGCAGTGTCTTAATACTAGGTTTCCTCTGCCTACCCTATATGGATATGTAATTCATAATGGCAGTTGTGAAGCAGGGGCACAAACAAGATAGGTTGAGTTCTGCCACTCAACACACAATGCTTCTAGAATTCAAAACATTATTTTATTATTTATATTCATTATTACAAAAATTAAGGCCAGACGTGGCGCAGGGGCACAAGGTGTGACTGTAAAATCGACTGGTTGTGGGTTCAATCCCCACTTGAGGAAATGAAATATTTACTTAAATTTATATTTCCATTTCTTCGCTCTGGTGTCGAGGACAAGCGCAGCGTTGAGGCTGTCGTGACGTAGCGGCACATCGTCTGTTTGTAAACGGTGTTGGGTTTGATGCCCTCTCAAGGGAAAGAATTATTTTTATTTCTCGTTTCGTTCTGGTAATTAAGAAAGCGCGGTGAATATTTCCGCTACTTAACCCGTCACTCGTCCAGACATTTTGGACAATTTTAGCAGAAAGTGGGGAACAAACTTGTCTCTACACTAGGTTCTCTTCAGCCTACCCTTCTATTTGTAGGATACAGCGTGTAACTAAGAAAATAGTATGTTACCCTGTTAAAAAAATAGTTGTTACCTAATTATTTTAAGTTCTTTATATTGTAGTTATTAAATTTAATCTTTGTTTACATTGTGTTTACCTTTGTGTAAGCTTTGTAAACTGTTGAATAGCTTCCTGTTCCGAGTTTCTCTGTAACCACATATCCTTCTATTTTAGGAAACGCCATTTTTTTATTAAATTAAAGCTACTTTTGAATATTTTTTTACATTATTTAAAAAAAATCGATGATTTTACTCGAAAAGAATTGTCAGTTATGTGACATTTGTGATTGGTTTCAGTTGACTTTACGATTGGTGTTGCCAGTTGTGTCAATTTATTATAAGGTATAGATTATACATTTATTTGTACTTTCTTATTATATTTTTTTATATACACATATAAGTACTGTATGTATTTATTTATAAGTAAGATAAAAAGTGAAATGTTTATTAAAATAATAATGTTTTATTTATTATTTACTAATTACCTACTTGCTTTAAGCTCCTGTCCCTGCAGCGCGTGGTCTCCCTCACGCTGAATCTATACAATACTAAGGAATTTCTTCTCTTATATATAACGTGCAATTTTAATGCCAATAAAAATATTTTGAAATAATTATTTTAAGGTTATTATACAATTCAGACCATATTTTGGGCTATTATTATAATACAAGAAAAGAAACAGGCCATCTGTTTAGCTTGAGGCTAAAGGTTCAAGGAAAGCGGGACAAGGCGGGGACAAGGATTTAAGGACTTTGGTCTTTACCAAAGGTACCGATTTAATGAAAAAGGAATATAAAAGTAGGAAATTCGTGCTCTCCTCTCACCTGTTAATACTCTCCTTCATTCCCTTTATAATTATCTTACATAGAAAATTTCAGATTTGTTATTAGAGTAGTTTCGTCTGAGCGTTGTCTGTTTACCAGTCAGCAACGTAAAAGCTTAATATAATATAGATAACATTTATTGGTAATAATCTGTCTTCGGGTTTTTCTATAGCTGTAACATTATTATGTATTTAAAATAATCTTTAATTGAGATATATTCTGGTGCATATTGCTTGTTACTTTTTTTTTCTCTCTCATTTTTCTAAGAATTATATTCGATTGCTTAAATCTATCCAGGTGTTTTGTAAAATTAATTTATAAAATATGTTTTTAGAGGCCAATCGTGGCGCAGCGGCACGAAGTGTGACCGTAAAACCTGAAATGAACCTGAAATGAAATATTTACTTAAATTTATATTTCCATTTCTTCGCTCTGGTGTCGAGGACAAGCGCGGCGTTGAGTTCTGCCACTCAACACGCAATACCTCCAGAATTCGGCAGAAAGTGGGGAACGGAGTGTCTTGACACTAGGTTCCCTCTGCCTACCCTGCTGTGTGCGGGATAAGGCGTGAAGCTTATTTATTTGATTTTTGTTTTTAATTTAGCAAGAGATGTGTCATCATGAGGAGTGATCTGGGGAACTGTTCGATTATTAGAATTGTATCTTGCCTCTAAGTTTTGAAACCGCATAGTAGGTAGGTTATCTACCGTAGGTATATCACAAACTTAAATATCAATACCCCTACATCTGGATGTACGCGTAGCACTCGCCTACTGTGCGGTGTTGTAGGTACTTCCTTTCGCGTGTCTCTCATCTGTGGAATAGTATAGCCTTCCTGTGACAGCGTTTCCTGTTCGATACCAGTCTATCTACACCTTGAAGGACTTTTTTAGCTTTACACTGGATTCTCCACCTGGCGACCAACATTTTGAGTCTTTCTCTCTCTCTTTTTACCACTCTTTACCAACTCTGCTATAGCAGGATCGAAATTTAACGCCGCACTTTTCCTTGTTAACAAAGCGAGGAGATGAAAAGAAATCCCCCGAGTCGGCGTTGATTTCACAACCGCCACGTTCACATTCAGTCGTTGCGCCGTTTCGCCACGACTATTATAATAGTATTGTAGAAAATAGAATAAAATTGTATGAAGAAAGAGAAACTTAAAATTAGCTCAGGAAATACAAAGTCTTTAAGTAGCTTTGCGAATGTATAACGGAAGTGACCTACTATGAACAACTTTTTTACTTTATATAACTTTTGTAGTAAGTCGGGTAATATCTGGGTAGGGATGTGGCTTATAATGATAATGATGTAGTATATAATGTATATGTATATATAACTAGTGGCCGCCCGTAACTTCGTTTTCGTGAACTATTAAATGTTTACTCCGGTTTTATTTTGTTCCCGTGTGAGTTTTGAAAAACTTTGTCTTTAACAACACGCAATGCCTTCAGAATTCGACGGTAAGTAAGGAACAGAAATGTCTTATTAGGAATGGAGTGTATTAATACTAGGTTACCAGGTTCCCTTTGCCTACTTTTCTATGTGCGTGAAGCTACAAAAAAATATTTTATTGCTCTTCTACAGTCACTAAGAAAACAAGATTTTTGAGAAAAACTTTGGGTTGTAAACGGAAATAGTACGAAATGAACATTGTGTTTAATTTACGCGGTACGGTAGATTATGTTTTATTAGATAATCTAAATTTATTTATAATATTAAAGTTGAATAATTTGTTTGGTTAAACGCAGTAACCTCAGGAACTATTAGTCAAAATTCGATAAAATCGACTTAACTAAAGACATTTGTTGTTGAACATTTAATTTGTCGAGTTCAGTGTTCGTGCGGTCGGAGACACCTTCCTCTCTTAGAGTGTGGTCGTGTGGCATACACTCGAGCGCGGGCGAAGTCGCAGACAATGGCTGGTTTAAATATAATCACAACTCTCCCGTTGCGACACGATCCCCATCATTTTTACAGTATAATGTATACAAACATGCGAGCCCTGTCTCAGCGCTGTTGACGTTCGGAGCAATTACCATTAATAACGGAACTCGTTGTAATAAATTGTGAACCAGTGCGACCTCCCTGTATCGTTGTACGCTTCAGTGCACGCACTGAGCCTACCGCCAAGTGGAACTAATTTAGAGTGATGTGATATATGACGCATTCAATGCGCTTGAGGTGACTCTGATCAGTACAGCGGATAGAACCCACAAGCGTCGCGGTTACAATTACAGTCACGCGTTTGTGTCGCTGCGCCACAGTAAATATATATGTCGCCGCAATCCTTATTGTGGGTATATAATTATATTGTCGATATACTTATTTCAATTGCTTTTGCTAACAATGATTTCATTGTAATGTATTATAGTTACTTTGAATTATATTATTTTATGCCATTATTATAAGTTTATTTAACTAAGATATATTATGTATATTTAATTATGTTTTTAAATATTACATTGAATTTATAAATAAAATAAGAGGGAATAAAAGATTTATTTATTTATTTTTATTTATTTACACTTTATTGTGCACAATTATTCCTTAGGAAATAAAAGATATAAAAAGAGCAAAGATAGAACAATTGACACACAAAAGGCGGTCTTATCGCTAATCAGCGATTTCTACCAGACAACCTTTGGGTTAGGATATATGCGATAGAATAGAGTGGGTGGTGTAAATAAACTTACATATCATATTAAATCCTAATACATAAACATAATACATATATATTTGAAGAATATATAATATTATAATATACTAATATATATAATAATACAATTTATAATACTGAGTTGTGCATATTGATGTCATTTCAAGCTGAATCATCCTTTAAATTATAATTTTTAACTAATTTTTTAAATATTTTTAAAGATATTGAACGCCTAATATCTAGAGGTAGATCGTTCCACAACTTAGTTGCTTTCACAGCAAAGGAGTGCTCATAAGATCTAGAGCAATGTCTCGGAATTCTAAGAGCAAAGTTCTCGGAGGATCTCAGTCTATTTGTGTGTGCTCCTAAAAATTCAAACATCTCTTTTAGATAAGGAGGAGATTGTTCGTTGTGTAACACACAGTACAGAAGAGAAAGTGTATGTAGATTCCGGCGACTGCGTACTGGAAGCCACTTGAGCTTAGAACGAAATTCAGATACATGATCATATTTACGCAAGTTAAATATGAACCGAATAGCGAGATTCGGAAGTCGCTCAAGTTTATTTAGATAGTCCTCGGTTAAGTTGTTCGAAGAGATAGACAATATGTTCCTTTTAACATCACGTTTCGTGAAAGGACTAAAAGATTGTTGAGGAGCTCTATGTCGATATTAAAAGAATTATTATTAGATGAACGTCTACCAACTCCGAGAGATTCAAGAAATTTCCAGGTTTTAGAGGAATTACCATTTTCGATTGATTTATAGATATGACGGCGGTTAGCATCCCTACAAGATGTATTACAGCGATTTCGAGCTTTATTGTATTTAATATGATTGGCGTCACTTTGGTGCGTTTTAAATTTATATTTTGCTTTATTCTTCTTGTCGATCAATAGCTTTATGTCATCATTTAACCAAGGCGCTGGCAGATGCTTTAGCTTAACAGGCTTAATAGGAGCATGAGCGTCGTATAATTTTATCAACATGTCATTAAAAACATCCACTTTGCAATCGATTGACTTAGCATCAGCGACAGGAGTCCAGTCAATCAAACATGCGTCGTCATGCAGACGACTAGTGTCCATTCCACCAAAATTACGCTGCAGAAGAATTCTCGATTTAAATTTAGGAGGACGAATTTTATACGAAAGATAAAGTAGGTCGTGATAGGAAAATATATCGGCAGCGTACTGGCCGTGCTTTGAGACAAAATCGGGAGAAGAGACCATAATCAGATCCAGAAGAGAGGGGTTACAGCCAGGAAAATTGTGAGTAGCTGTTAAAGGTAGAATATGCATGTTACAAGAATTTGTAACATTTAACAGATTGCGGCTACGATGGTCGTCTTTTAGTAGACAAGTATTAAAATCACCCATAATAATAGAGTGATCGATTTAAGTAGACAAGTATTAAAATCACCCATAATAATAGAGAATCGTAATTAGGAACCAGGTTTTCTAAAATATTTTCAAAGTTGGGAAAAAAATTAAGTAAAGGTGAAGGACTGTAGAAAACCCCCAACAGGATTTTGGTATGGGATAGAACAGCCTCGATAAGCAAATGCTCCGCAGTGTCTGCTAAAGGTGGTTGAGATGACGAACTAATTATTGTGTAAGGAATATAGGACCGCAAATAGATCGCGACACCACCCTCACCCTTACCAATACGGTCATTGCGTATCAAATGGTACCCTGGAAAGGAATAGGATGCGTTGGGTAAACAAGGTTTAAGCCAAGTTTCCTCAAATGACACAGGCATATCAGAATAATGAGCCGGAATACTTTGTGCATTAATATGAAGAATATTAAAATTTTTAGATTGTGAATATTAAAATAATAGTTTTGTATTCGTCACCTGTCGATCCGATGCCGACGCCACTATACGACGCGCGCCGCGTCATCGTTTCTTTTTCATTCTACCCTACAACTTATTTGTTAGCGATCATATAAAAGACCGCGCGGGCGCTGTACGGTCGGTCTCGACTATTCAGATAGTTGATTATTTAATTAATAAATTATTATTGTGGTTACGAATTTGGTTAATACCTATTTATAATTACATTTGGCTGGAGCAGTGAAGGCGAGTGTTGATATATCGCAAAGGGGACCCCTGAAGCCGAAACCTGTGGTCGCAAGTCCCGGGCACTGCTCCGAGCTCAGCATCATCCAAAGAGTAAGATAACATTACTTATACCTGCCATCTACAACTGATATACGGTTTACCTGTTTATTATTTATTATACTTACAATTATAACCCTCCATAATTAGTTTACTTTTGAAATCATTCAGCTATTTATGCTTTCAGTTAATATTAATTTAATTTATTTACTTAAGATTTATTTATTTATTTAATTCAGTTATTATGTTAAAACGATCTTATTAAAAGTATTTATGTGTTTGTGTTGTATGAGTAGAACCAAAGGCCAGGACATGGTCAAAGGTTCTACCCTTTTATTTTTTACGCCCACTACGGGTCTTCTCCGACATATATAATTTTTACTTTTTTTTTACGTTGTATCCCGCTCACAGCACGGTAGGGATAGCGAATTATGGAGGCACTGCATGTTGAATGGAGGAACTCAACAGAGCGAAGAAATGGACAAATTTAAATATATATTTAATTTCTTCGAGTGGTGATCGATCCCACAACCAGTCGCATTTACAGTCACACTTTGTTCATTTCTTCAACTGACCATCGAACTCACAACCGCCACGGTCTGTACAATGCGCATGTCTGTACATGCGCATTGTCGCTGGGCCATGACGACCTTAAATAGTTAACATACAATAGTGTGATAAGAAAACAAACTTTATCAAAAAATCATTTTAAATTAGTCGGGAAAAAATAATTACAATATATTTTTTGATTATTTCTTGCTAATAGCTCCATGCAACTTCGTTTCATTGAAAATACAAGGCAGACTGGTATACGGGTCACCTGATGGTAGCTGATCTTTGCCACTAACGGCCCTCGCTCGTATGTAACACCAGAGGAGCTACAGCGCATTGCAGGTCTTTAAGGTGGAGGTGTAATCGAAACACTGCCTAGATCAATTTAATCTTATTGAACAAAATGGGAATCAAAAACACGTCCCAAAGATCATCACGTTTACGGTCAGGTGTTGTGCCATTGCGACACGATGTCTGTATAATGATAAAAAAAACTTTTATTATTTATCTCTATATATAATAAGACAGTAAAAATATTTTGTCTGTATATTTAGTAATTTTGACTGAAATGGATAGAGGGACACTTAAAAAGAATAGTAGAAAGCAAAAAGATTTTTTTTTAATTTCTTGTCTGTCTGTCTGTCTGTCGACATATTTTTGTCCACATTTTTCTCTGAAAGTACTGAACCGATTTACTTGAAAATTTCACCAATTGCTTTGTTTTAACTCAACTTAACTACTAAAGTTTAGTTCATCAAAATCGGTTCATTAAAAAAAAAGTTATCGTCATTTGAATGAACTCAAGGCATTACTTTGCCTGCGAATATTATATAGCAATCGCGCTGGTATGACCCTGGCTAAAGAATGACATTCGAAACGTCTGGTTTATATGATTGTTGATAAAAATATATATTTTTGAAGCACTATTATATAATATTTTATACAATAAAGTAAGCAAAGTTGAATTGTTAGTGGAGATTACCTTCATAAATCATAACAGTTAAGTTTAAGTCGTAATTAATTCAACCGGCCGGTCGTGGCGCAGCGGCACGAGGTGTGACTGCAAAACCGACTGGTTGTGGGTTCGATCCCTACTCGAGGAGATGAAATATTTACTTAAATTTATATTTCCATTTCTTCGCTCTGGTGTCGAGGTTAAGCGCGGCGTTGAGTTCTGCCACTCAACACGCAATGCCTCCAGAATTCGGCAGAAAGTGGGGAACGGAGTGTCTTAACACTAGGTTCCCTCTGCCTACCCTGCTGTGTGCGGGATACAGCGTGAAGCTGATTTAATTTAATTTTAATTTAAAACAATCAAAAATTCTTTGACGATAATGTCGTAAAAAAATCATATTAGAAGTCATTAAAGTTGTCAATCAATTCTGCTTATTAAATCAATATTCATGTATTTTAAGCGGACAAAGCCGTGGGCGAGCCGCTAGTTCTGTATATATGCATACCAATATTATAAACCGCCCGGTAAAATATTATACTCGACAAATAAAAAATATTATAGGCCGGTCGTGGCGCAGAAGCACAAAGTGTGACTGTAAAATCGACTGGTTGTGGGTTCTATCCCCACTCGAGGAAGTAAAATATTTATTTACATTTATATTTTCGTTTCTTCGCTCTGGTGTCGAGGCAAAGCGTGGCGTTGAGTTCCGCCACTCAGCACACAATGCCTCCAGAATTCGGCGGAAAGTGGGGAACGGAGTGTCTTAACACTAGGTTCCCTCTGCCTACCTGTGTGCGGGATACAGCGTGAAGCTGATTTTTGACTTTATTTTTATAAAGTTAAAGAATTTGTTTGGTTGGACGCGCTTATCTCAGGAACTACTAATTAGTAATTCCCAACAAAGAATATTTCGTGTTGAATAGTCCAACTATCGAGGCTATAGGCTATATTACATCACGTTAATAATTTCGACGTAACCCGCTATACCTGCTGAGCGTGCCGACTGCCAACTGCCGTGCCACACACAACGAGTACCTAGTTTCATTTCACCATGCGGATGAAGCTGTAGGTGAATACTAGTTACGGGTATAGAAACGTTATTGAAAGACTGACAGACGACACACAGACGAAACTATTGGAGTTTGAAACGGGGAAACTTGGCAGGTTGGTAGGTCAGGAAGTGTGGGTTAAGTACTGAGAGGAGTTCTCAAAATGACAACGGATGCAGGAAAAAATGAGATTTTTCATTTTCTTAAAGTCCACGCGAACAAGGATGCGGGCGAAGACTAGTACTCTACATATCCATAAGGCGAAACAATGGATGTGCATTATTATTCCTACGGCAGTATGTTTACGGTCCTAGCGTGGAGCGCTCGTGGCGCGAGGCTGACAAACTTGTTTTTTGTTCTTCTTATCTTAATGTGGCAACACTCAACTCTAATACAGATAATTTTAGGAAGTAGACAAACTTTTTTTTGCTTCATTGTATTATAGTTTTCAATTTTAAAAGTTGTTTTAATTTGTTTTGAATGAAATTATTATATATGTCTTAATGTTTTTTATATGCTCGTATATGGATATTACAATTTAGTTGGTTATCATAGATGCAAATCCAATTTATAATTTTAATTATTTATATTTCATTGGTGTTTTGCCCCCGGCTCCCTCCGCCTGGACTCTGCTATTTTTGGCTTGATTTCGCATATAAACCTTCCTCTTCATTTTCTGTGTCTATTAGTGAAAATCGCATTTAAATTCGTCGCGTAGTTTAAATAATTAAGGCGGACATCGTTGGGAAGTAACTTAGTTTTATACTACGAGTATGTACAGGAGTTCATTACTTAATTGGTAATACTTATTTTGTAGAATTATTTTTTAAAAAAAATATATATATATATCAACGATATAACGGCACACATTATTATAAACTAATGAACTAAATTCCGCGTTTTGTTACCCGAACAATAAAAAAAATTCTCGAGGAAACTTTTACGTTAATTGAAATTATACTTAAACAAGCGACCGTATCTTATTTTTTTTAGCTTCACTGTGTATCCCGTATATAGGACAGACAGAGAAAACCTAGTGTTAAGACACTCCGTTCTCCACACACCCCATTTACGTGTGGAGTGGCGGAACTTAATGCCGCGCTTTGTCAGTTTATCCTTGTGTGGGTATCGAAACGTCGCTTTCATAGTCAGATGCTTTGTACGGCTGTGTCACAACGGTTTCATCTCCTTTTATACTAGTTTTACCCGCAAACGTTTAAAATATGCACATTCCGGGTTCAAATCTGGCGCACCGCCAACTTTGTTACTACCTTTACGAGGCTATTTGGCGTATTCTACACTTTACTCTGTGGTTTTGTTATTTAATGTTATTGTTTATAGTCCTAAAGTGTATTGACAGCGTCTCTTTGTATATGCGATGGTTACAGGTTCGATTCCCATTCGGGGGAATCAACTTGAATTTTTTCTCATACGTTTTCTTGATTATTTTAATTTTTTGTTTTGCTAGAATGTCTTAAAATTTTAAAGTTTAAATAAAATAATTAACATTGATAAAGTGATGTACGGCGTGATGGCGGGACACAGGCAGTGTATTAAAAATAAGGCAGAGAAAACAGAGCAGGTAAATATAACTTTAAACCTAATATTGTGTAAATAAAGGCCAGTAGTGGCGCAAGGGTACAAACATGCGCCTGTAAAGGCGTCAGGTTGTGGGTTCTATTCCCACTCGGCGATAATTAATATTTAATATTTTTATTTCCTCACTCTGGTAACGAGGCAAAGTGCGGCGATGAGTTCCGCCACTCAACACGCAATCACTTAGGAATTCGGCAGAAGGTGGGGAACAGTACTGTCTTAATGGGTACGGAGTGTCTTGACACTATGTTGCCATTATGATCCCTCGCCTCACTCTACTACGAGCTACTATACTATACGATTACTAACCTTTACTTGTAGCTTTTCTCTTATTCCAAGTGCGGGAGGTGACGCTGACCGCAGCTGCAGCGGGGTAACACACTGTATCGAAACTATTAACGTGATATGATAATGTTAAATGAACTACCTATATATTATAGTACAGAAACAAATATTTCATTAAAAGTAGTCGTTCGTGTAATTAGTGCGCACAAACAAACTTAAGCTGAACAAACGGTTGGATATGTTTATAGCGTGTTAGGTGGCGGTAATCAACGCCGTGCTTCGTCTAACAAAGAGGTGAAATAACAATAGTTCATCTCTAGCAAGTGGCGTTATGCGCCGTGATGCGGCTCCCTCGAGACGCGAGTGGCGTCACATTTTAAATTAACATAATAAAAGATGAATATTTAACATTGTTTGAGTAAACTTTGGTTAAAACTTTTTTAGGACGGTCGTAAAGAGGGGGACAAGTAAAATAACATTGTTCCCACCAGACCTTGCACAGGTCAGCGCTTTGGTATATGGTGGTGCAGGTACAGAGTGTCTTAACACTAGGTTCGCTCCGCCCACCCTGCTATATGCGGGATACAGCGTGAAGCTGAAATAATACGTTACTTATCAATATAATAAAAAATATTTTATTCCATAAATCAGTTACATAATGGCCGTATAAGAGTAACATCGTTTCACATAATGAAAGACCATTAAACGCAGGAGTCGATAAATCTATTGAACTGTTCTTTTAGCTATTACGTTTTTTTTCGGCGTCGGCGGGGTGACGTGAAGACAATACGTTATACATTTTATATCGCACATTAAAAACAAAAATGGCATTATACAAAAAAGTATGTTTTTGACTTATGGCAACATGTAGAACCTATAAATAAAAACACGTCAGTTGCAAAGACACTTGCTTTAATAGTCCGTTTAGTTTTCGCTAGACGGTGCTAATGTCGTTTCATACTTTGTTGTTGCGCGCGTGATTGGTTAATAATAAACCGACACTAAAAAAGTAATGCCCCAACTGCCATATAGAACGCTAGTTAAGATAAGTGAAAAACTGACATATTTTGTTTAGTGTCATTATTTACTTTATTTATAATAGAACTTGCAAAAAAATACAAAATTGCTATTGACATTTTTAGTATAGTGTCGTTTTTTCATTAATTTATAATCAAAATTGCAAAAAAAGATTATTACAATACTGACATAATTAACATAGTGCCATTTCTCTACTCAAATATTTCACATAACTATTTAAATAATTTATATAAGAGGCAAATTTTGTTGCCGTAGTGTAGAGGCAAATGAGGCTATAACCAAAATACTGAGCCTTCTTTCAGTTCCACCAGCAACCTTGAACAGTTTAATATTCCCCTTACAACAGTTATAGCTTCTAATTTAAATATTATGAGTAATTTACATGGAAATAATAACAATACCGAATCTTTACACACCGAACATAGCGATGATGGTGACTTCTCTCCCGCATCAGATGATGATAAAACGTATTTACCTCCAAAAAACAAACGCAACCGATCTATATCAACCTCATCGTCTTCCAGCTCGTTCTCTTCTAGATCATCCTCTTCTCTCACAAGCACGCCATCTAATTCTTTTACTACTTCCATTGAAACCAAGGTATTCATAATATCAAAACTTGTACTAGCAAAATTTCAGAAAGAGATGATATTGAAATAAAGCANCTGTGCTGTGGTATGGATACAGCGTGAAGCTGATTCTAATTTACGTAGATGAATATATGCATGATATATCGCACATTGAAAACAAAAATGACATTATACCAAAAACCCAATTTTTCAGTAGAGCAGTTTTAAGTTTTTTATATAATTCTTAAGCCCATATCTTGACAATTAATTGAGAACAAGCTATGTTCTTAGATTTATATAATACTATAACTATCGCTTTTATAATTTATAATAAGAGTAAGATAAGTTAACTAGTAGTTGTAGAAAAAAAATGGTTTTGAAAAAAAAGTTCAACATAGTGTCATTTTTGTTTTTATATCACCAGGAAATTATATGTTTAACGACATGTTAAATTTATTTGAATATCTAATGAATGGAGTAAATTGAGGTCGAAATAAAACATAAATATATTTTAGATGCTTAAATATATTTATGTTTTATTTCGACCTCAATTTACTCCATTCATTAGATATTCAAATAAATTTAACATGTCGTTAAACATATAATTTCCTGGTGATATAAAAACAAAAATGACACTATGTTGAACTTTTTTTTCAAAACCATTTTTTTTCTACAACTACTAGTTAACTTATCTTACTCTTATTATAAATTATAAAAGCGATAGTTATAGTATTATATAAATCTAAGAACATAGCTTGTTCTCAATTAATTGTCAAGATATGGGCTTAAGAATTATATAAAAAACTTAAAACTGCTCTACTGAAAAATTGGGTTTTTGGTATAATGTCATTTTTGTTTTCAATGTGCGATATATCATGCATATATTCATCTACGTAAATTAGAATCAGCTTCACGCTGTATCCATACCACAGCACAGCAGGGTAGACAGAGTCACTGTGTATCCCGTATATAGGGCAGACAGAGAAAACCTAGTGTTAAGACACTCCGTTCCCCACTTTCCGCCGACTACTGGAGGCATTGCGTGTTGACTGGCGGAACTCAACGCCGCGCTTTGCCTCTACACCAGACCCAACAAATGAGAATATAAATATAAATAAATATTTCACTTCCTCGAATGGGGATCGAACCCACAACCAGTCGATTTTACAATCACACTGTGTGCCTCTATCTATATGCATATATGGCATATACTTATATTTTTATATATATATATATATATATATATATAAAAAGTAAGTAAAGTGGACAACGGAGTGTCTTAACACAAGGCCCCCGCTCTCTACCCGGCCATATGCGGGATACAGCGGCAACTTGAAAATGTAATCGTATTATAACGGACTTGTATGATAACAACAGAACATTGTATTTAAATAATAATATTCATCTCATACGCTGTTATAAGGGTGTGTTCACATTGCGTACTAACAGTATTATTGTTTATCACAATTTATTATTTAGATTTTGATAACATCTTTTTGATTTTAAGGTTGAGGTTGTGGTTCGGTTAATTTTATTGCTATGGTAAGATAAGGCCCGGCGTTAGGTTCCGCTAACCTGCGGGATTTCAAACCTGTGGGATCCCGGTCTGTATTGTCTGGGACTTAAAAAAGTAATAGGTACATTATGAATCTATGTTTTTCAAATTTTTGTCTATTGCGAGTCCGATTCACGTATGATCGGTTTTTTCTATAATATATAACCTGTGAAGTTCTATTTTTCGGATTTTTTCGTTACATAGACTGTAAGTTCTTTTTGCTAAACCCATATTTGTAGGCACACAGAAAGTTTTATTCATTGTCATCGGCGAATTTTATACAAAACCCAAACTTAGAGTACGTTTGTACGTTTCTATAAAATTCGCCGCTTACACTTGAAGTGACTGTGTATTTGGTATTAAATTCAGCTGGATGTCTCCACGAGATTTTAAGATAAATGATCTTAACAGACTAGAAGACTGATGGATAACAAATTGGTTTTGTTCTTTTCGGAACCCCAAAAAAATAAAAATAAAACAAAATTTACATTCTAGTTAGTACATACCCTAATTATAATTAGTTTAGTAAGTGTTCATACAATTATTATTAAGCTCGTAACGAGAATGTACGCATAGAGGACAGAATGTATGGGGCATACATTCAATTTCAAATGTTAGTAGCACACGCTCTTACCCGTATAGCAGGATAGGCAGAGAACTTAGGAGGGATACAAACGAATAATGAGGGAAAATATATGAACGGAGTGACTTAACACTAGGTTTCGTCCGTCTGCTCTGTAATATGCGGGACACAGAGTGAAAGAGTTATGTTCCTACATCTTTTAATTAGCGTATTAGCGTTATGTTCGCAATTTTAACGAGACAAACTGTTCTTAAAAAAAGAAAGATTGCCTCTATAAATTAATTTGTGAAAGTCGTCGTTACAACGACACATTGTTCTTTCATTGAAAATAATGAAAACGTAAAATGTCGTCGATCACATACAACGTTATTTCAATACAATAACCACTCGATCATGTCAATAACTCTCACAGTGCTGTTGAGTACAAGACAATATGTAGAAAAAATATTATTTTCTTTAATTAATTGTGACTATGATTTACATTTAGAGACCGCCGTAGCGCAGCGGCACGGCGTCTCACTGAATACGTGATGGTTTGATTCCCGGGGCAATGGATTATTTTAATTTCGTTTTGGTAAGAAGACAAAGCGCGGTGATAAGTTCTGTCACTCAACACGCAATGAAAGCGGGGACCAGTGTCATAACACTACATTCTAAAAACAACTTAAGTTGTATTTAAAATGTAAGCAGGAACAATGTAAAAGTACGGAAGTAGCTTACCGCGGGTACAGTGAACACTGCCAGTAGGAGATGGCAAGCAGCGTCTCCTATACATAAAGACTTACTACGATCGTTTACCCGTCTGCCAAGCGTGGTGCTTATGGCGCAAACGACGACGGCCTTCAGTCCCCGGCGACCCAGCGACATATAACACGTGCACGTTGAGGACTGCCGCAAAGTTAGTAGAGTGGAAAGATATCAGTAAGTTACACAGGGCACAATCATCCTCAGTTCCGGTAACTTAGTGTACCACGGGCTGTCTGGTACGTCGTCCACAAGTCCTGTGTACGTCGTCCACAAGTGCTTACCTGGTACTCAAAATATTTGAATATTATCTAGGTTTACCACGACAGTGGAGGTTATATGAGGATATGTTTAAAGCCGCGCCCAGTATAAGAATATTGGACCTTACCGTTTCGAGTGACTGCCAGTATCGCGATCATCTGGAAAGCAAGGCCAAGTTGGCCTAGAAGAAACTGGGAGTCATCAGCAGAGCGAGACTTCATGCCAAAATACCGTTTAGCTTTGTATAGGGCCCAGGTTAAGTCAGGTTTGACCTAATGATCTGTGAAAGGCTTGACACTTTGACCTTGCGTAGTCTACTGTAGTACGTATAGTAGGTACGTCTCCTCGCTGGGCTATTTGACCTGTTTCCAGCCGCCGAATTTTCTAACCGCACTGTTATGAGGATTTTGCTTAGCCACTTTTTAAAAAAAA